>DWJK01001930.1:0-15680 GCA_018248815.1 Croniades pieria auraria
CCGCGTTAAGTCTGAACCAATTACACTTTCCTGCGAGCTCAGCTCCATCTCCAGCTTATTAAAGCTGGTTAATGATACCGGCAACTTATATTACCGTTTGTGATTCGATTAAATAGAATTCACCTGATGATGTAAAACAATTTTGTTGGAGCGGACTGATATTACTTTAAATGTTAAAATTAAAATAATTCTTGAATTTTGGTGTGTGCTCGATATCAGTAACGTAAACATTCGAACGAAGAAATTATGATCGAAAATGAAGTGGTTTTTGCATAAGATTTTTAGTTACCGTTTTTTTTTTAATAAATATCATTCTTTAACGATTAAGGCAGAGATGTCATCACGGAAACTCATATTCCTTTAAGCTCTTTATGGTGCAGTCAAAGCGTTTGAAGTCTAACTATCTTTGCTTGACCAGCATGGTAGACTATTGTTTTAAACTTTATATTCCGAAGAAAATTTCTTTTCAATAATGTAACGATGAAAGCGTTAGAGATATTAAAATACTATTTTTTTTGCCTTTTAGAGTTTTTTTTCGTATTATTGGATAGTAAATGCGGCAGCAGTCATCATTGATCGATACCACCAGTAGCTACTGCTGACTGCAGGAACGGGAACCTTGATAACGATCCGTATTTATAAACGATTAATAATAGGATACGTTAGTATAGTTGTTGCCAGTATCAGATCGTAAGAATAGTAATTGTGGTAACATTAGTTCCGTTTTGAATTTAAATATCACTTGCTAACGGTGAAGGAAAACATCGCAAGCAAACCTGCACGCCTTAGAAATCACAAAAAAATAATTCTAAGGTGTGTTAAGTTCGCCAAGCCGTACTTGGCCAGCGTGGCGGACTACGGCCTTAACCCTCTCTATATGAGAGGAGACTCTATTCTAACAGTGGAATGTTAATGGGTCGATTATGATTATTATACTATTTATATGTTAGTATACATATAATATATGTAGATAGAACCCATATCGGTTCTATGAGTTACTTCTCCTGAGGAATGAAATGGTCTATTTCAGCGCCAAGCACAAATTATTTTGAGAATAGTTGCTTTACAGCAGACAGGTATCGCGGAGTTACCTACCAATTGTTATGCATCATGTTAACGCAACAGTTCGCCAATAGATGGCGTTACGCACACCTTAGCTATATTTAACCCTTCACGTGTGATCGTTAATGAATATTTTTACGAGCGATTTCATATTTCCGTGGGCACGTTAAGCGGTCGGTCCTGCTCGTTAAATGTTGACACCTTCAGTTTACATACAAACGGACTGATAACTTTACTACTTTGCTATTCATATTTCTTTAAAAGCCTACTTTATTACAGTTTTGTATCAACATACATGATCTGCATTGGAACTTCACGTCAACTGCAAATTTACTGTTTGGCTGCAGTTTTGCAAAGTGATTGCACGTCATCTAGTTGACAACGTTGTGGTAGTCGTTGGAACTGCACACTGCAAAGAGACTGCGTAGGTTCGATTTGCAGTTTCAATGCAGTTTTACATAACTGCATAACAATTGCATTGAAACTGCATTTTGGCAGTTGTAGTGGAGTTTTAATGCAGTCTATGTGTAGACATTTAGTGGCGTAACTTCCTGATTTTATCCTAACTAGGAGTGAATGTAAATAAAAACATTATGAGCGGCTTGCGGTGTGGGCGTAACGAAATCACTTGGTAAAACAAAATTGTTTGAACACTGCGAAGTATGCAATCAAAACCCCACGAAAGCATTGATATAAAAAATTATAGCACTCTTATAAGGATATTGTTGCAGTTACTTTTAAAGATAATAATAATAACAATAACCCTTCAACGCACACAATGGAATTCCTAACGCGTTTCATAACACACCAACCTCGCCCGGGTGTTAATGTATTTACATCATCCCAATATCCGGATGTTTGGCAATCATACCCGTGTTTCAGAAACGGGGTATTGTTAAATGAGAAGTTTGAAGGTATGTTGAAGTTTAGTTATTAAGTCGCGATAGCTTAGTGGTTTATGTAGAATTCAGCCTCTAACATCGGCCATCTTGGGTTCCAAGCCTGGTACGTACCTCAACAAAACTGTATATTATAATTTTCATAGGCTATAACAACAGATGAATAATATTTTGAGGAAACCCTTACACCTTGGAATTCGTCACATGCTTTTATAAAGTATGTGTAGTGTGCTAAACTGTAATTAAACAACATAGCAGACTATGGCGTCAATCTTTGTCCTAAAGATTAAATCTAATTGAACGGGATATTTCTCTAATGGTCAATGACCACGCTGCTGATGTAAAGACCCTGAAATACCTCTTCTACGTTCTTTCTTCATGCACGTACCTTGTTAGAAGAGTTGTGACTCTTTCGCTAGTCAGTAACTGAGATATTTGGTTAAATTAGGTGTGTTTTGGTTCTCGTCAAAAATATTTTGACAAAATGAAACAATTATCTCTAAAAGCAAATACTATTATTGTTATAAGCTCCAAGCATCATATTCGGGCACAGCTTCACATGAAGCTATTCTAGCGACGTTTAATTTAAATTGTAATTGGCTTTGCGTTTACGAGAATATCCAAATATACGCAGAGGACGATTAAGTTATAAATGGAGGAAAATTTAGTTCATAACACTATATTTGTGTCATAACTACACATAAAATATTAATGACGAATTTAACATTTTACTGTTTCTTACCAAAAACATACAAATGATACAAATGAGAGGTATCAATATTTTTTATCGAAGGTCATTGGTCAAATTTATTTGGCGCACGTAAGGGTTCAGT
Source organism: Croniades pieria auraria (assembly GCA_018248815.1). Lineage (NCBI taxonomy): Eukaryota > Metazoa > Arthropoda > Insecta > Lepidoptera > Hesperiidae > Croniades > Croniades pieria. The sequence continues at coordinate 2,795 of DWJK01001930.1, forward strand.
AGAAAACTATTTTATAGTAGTTTTAGTTTTCTATGCTATCAGTCCAGTTAGTGTTAGTTAGAATTTGTCAATTTAAAGCTGGTCACAGAAGCGTTACCATTGAAATCATTACAGGACTGAAATAATTTTGATGATGATGATGACTTGAGAGATGAAATGGTCCCATCTGGTATATGTATACGTGACCACAACCACGCCCTTATGACCGAAACACAAACATATAGTAACAATTGCTTCTCGGCAGAAACGATTCGCTGATTTAACAGATCATTCGTGTGTGAAATATATTCAAGTAAAATAATACAATACATTTTAGGTGAATTTTGCACATTGAACACGTAGTAAGTATTGCGATATAAACATGAAATTAATAAAAACTGAAAATGTTACATCACGCCTGCAATTCCCGAAGGGGTAGGCAGAGGAGTGTAGTACACCCCCACGGTTCACCAGTTACGTTGAAGTCCCATGGAATAGGTGGTGAGCCTATTGTCATATACCGGGCATACATCCAGACTCCGAGTCATTACTAGAAATTCTAAATTAGAAAAATCCAATAGTACCCGACCCGGCTTTGAACCCAATACCTCCTGATCGGCAGTCCCGTTTGCAACCACTCGACCAATGAGGCAGTCAAAGAATAATAACTTACAAATAAACACATCTGTTTTACTTCAAGAAAAGCTTTCTCATTACAGGTCGGGGGTTACCCGGATCAAGTTGGTAATATAAACATTAATTGTCGCTTTTTTGATTTGATGAATGAAATAAATAATATCATCATCAGCGTCAACAACGTCATCATCTCTTCCATCATTATTTTTTTGCACAATGATCTCCACTCAGAACAAAACACGCTAAGACCATAGTTTAAAAAGTACGTGTAAAGGGAGCAAATTCAGCTTAAAATATTCACGATGTCGCTTACTCGGTTTAGTTTAAGCTCAACTGAACCCAGCTGGGCTCGTGTTCGATAAATCGACTCCTGTACAGCTGGTTACAGTTTGCGCTGAATGTTTAACTAACGCTGGGAATAAGACTTGAGGAATGAGGTTTTTCAAGCTTTCTGAGAGCGTTGCTATGTGTTAAGCTTTGATTTTTTTTGTGAAAGAGAAGGGATTATTAGTGGACACCTGCGTCCAACAGCGAAGGAATAAAAAGGTTAATGACATTGATGATAAGGTTTTTTTGATGTTCAATGTATTTCAATAGACTCACCGCCTACTCCGTGGGACATAAAACGTAGCTGATGAAATGTGGAGGTGTATTACTCTCCTGTGCCTAACCCTTGAGGATTACAGGCCTGATGTTACGTAATTCCAGATGAGTTAGTAACTGCAGCATTACTATTTTTTATCATCATTTCAATCTCTTTATCTTTCTGCTGGTCTTTTCTGTCGAAACAAAAAATCTAGGGACTTGGAATAATATCTTGGCTCGTGCGGGTGCAAGACTTCGCACGCTTTGGAGAATATTATGAGGAATGCTAAAGTTTGCAGATTTCCTTACGAAGTTTTTCTTCACCGTTAGAATAAATAATACTTGGTATAAACACATATTGCTTTATAAGAGGTTCTGGGTTCGATTCCTTCGTCGGGCAAAGTTGGGTTTTAACATGATATATCCAGTACTAGTTCGGAGTCTGAATTAGTGTCCGGTGTAAGGCAATAAGATCATCCCCTGTTCCTTGGTGGAACGTAAATATAACAGACGAAATGTAGGTGTGTAATTCACTCCTCTGCCTACACCTTCGGGTTGATACAAGCATGATGTTAAGTTTATTTAATGTAAAACTTAGAAATAATGAGTTCATAATTAGCTGTACCTATAATACCTCTTTTACTTTCTCACGTTATGTTATGTTAAATTTCATTTATTCTTATTGAGCTTTAATATAAATTCAGTATTTGTTAAAAGAAAACTTAACATAATATGTCTTATTACTTACGCCCACACATCGTAGCCGTTATTTGGGTGGAGGAATTTATGTAATTCTTGTTGGAAATTTATTATTTATTTATGTTTGCGATACGTTCGCGTGTACATAAATGTAAATTATTTATTGATAAATAGATACTGAAAGTTACTTCACGTGTCTGAAACTTGGAACTGCTGAAATTCTAAATTTAAATAGAATCTAGGTCTATTCATATATAGTTTGAAACTTAGCTACGTCGCACTAAGTTTTGAAATTCTAGATTTCAAACAGAAATAACAAGATATCTCAACATCGTCATAAATGTGAATACATGTTGTTCAATATGCTATCTTTTTAATCGCTACTCCATTACTAATATTGTAAAACTACTTTGCTCTTTTGTTTTGGCTGCTATAAGTATTGTGTCTAATGTTAACATAATGCTACCCTTGTACTCCTCAAGGGGATAGACAGAGAAGTGTAACACATTCCCACGTTTCACCACTTTTGTTTAATCCTCATGATAAAATAGGTGCTAAGGATATTACTGTAAACCGGGCGTAGATCTAGATTCCGGATCACTATTAGAAATTTCTACTAGAAAATCTAAGTTCGAAAAATCCAATAGTACCCGATCTGGTAATCGAACCCAGGACCTTTGTATCAGCAGTCGCGCTTGCGCTCACGCGACCAACGAGGCAGTCATATCTAGTATAAATAAAAATATAAAGTTCTCATATTTATGTGACTGAAAAAACAAGTAAGAAGCTCAAAGACATGAAGCATTTAAATCTGGCATTATCACTATCACACTGGTATTGGTTTTAAATTCAACACTAAAAACAACATCGCCGACTTCCTGTAAAGATAGTCTCCGAGGACAGACTCAAAGCTTAGATGGGACACTATCTGCCGTATTTGTGTCTGTGCAGAAATCCCCCGGGACTTTTACGTCAAACACAACAATGCTACAGAAACACGCATCCAGCTATATTTCATTTACACGAAAAGTGGGATTAAGTTTGTTTATCTCAAACGATCTTTTGTCAAGTTACACGCGTAACACGAGAAGAATAATTTATAATAAGGACCCTTTTGTACGCTTGTTTCCCCAAAACGAATCCAAAATTAGCCCTTAACTTTCTTTGAGGTGTTCCCGGTACCCTGTGACATGAGTCTGAAATGAAATGGTATGAGTTTATTCATTTGTGTCTCTTTGATGTTGTTAGTGATTCAAAATAATAGGGACCACAACCCTTTACATGACTTGTTTGCTCTTTTCTTACATTTAACCTCATTATTACGACGTTTAAAATATTTTATTAACATTTTCCAACGTAGATTTTCTAGTGGTGACTAGGAGTCTTGGTCTGTGCCTGGCGTATGGCAATAGGTTCACCGCATATTCCATTGTGGGACGTAAGCGTTACTGGTGAATTGTGGGAGTGTAGTGTACTCCTCTGCCTTCGGGGATTATAAGCGTGAAGTTACTTTTAAAATACAGTTGCATCAATTGGTGAACTGTCTGCTTACCACTATTTTTTGTTCATTAGCCCTGAATGGAGTATTTAAATTTGTAATTTTTTTATATTAAACGGCAAGGCAAACAGGCGAAGGACCCAGTGATGGTAAGTGATCACCGTTGCGTTTTGCAGCATATTGCATTTTTGCACCATCAGAGGGATTTTATTTGTTTCCTGCCTGGAAGAAATTTTTTAACGCTACGTTCGAAGAACCCCATATCATATCGAACCTTTAACAACTTAAATTTTAAAGTTATCGTTTCTAGCTTTCCATTGTAGTCGGAGCTGAATGATAGCTTACTTACGACCCGTTCATTTTCTTTTATATTTCATTATGACCTAATTCAGGCACCAGTCTCTCACTAAGAATGGTTCGAGCGCAGCATCATACTTTGATAGTAATACTGTGCTAATATTGAGAGAAAATAAAGATATTACTTATCTAAATTATACAGATTTTTAGCTTTTAACATACAATAATCAACAAATTCCAGTTTTAAGCTATGACTATTGAATAGTTCTCCCATTGTTGTTCAAATATTTGATTTGCTGATTACCAAATTGAAGTGTTAAACGGTGCTCGTCTCTGTACACTTGGCTTGTTCCAACACTCAAAATTAGCACAGTAAGTACTGGCTGATCTATTTGTGATTTCATGACGTTATTTTACAATAATGTATCTAATATAACTGTATGGAGAAACTGATGGACGTAGATCACGCAGGCCAGGTTTGTAAGCATAATATAGAAAGGAAAAAATATAGAAGGAAACATACTGCTCTAACTGCTCACAGTCTACCCCGTAACAGATCTTGCGTAACGATATTTAATAGCAATTTGTATTATACTATCCTGAAATTATGTTTTGCTTCGAATTTGCATAAAAATATGTCTCTGTTATATAGAAATGAAACTTTATGATCACCCACTTAAGTGTTATATGTTATACTGCCTATTCCTTCCATTCCATTCTAGAAAGTTCCTTTTTACGTTATGATGTGTTAGTATTGGAAAAACATTCATATTGTAATATCTCTAGTTTTACTGGGAAAGTTTTTAAAATGTTCTTGTCAAATATAAAGATTTTATATTATGAGAAATCGAATCATTCATGTTTGTTAATCAAATATGAACAGTGTAATACTGAAAATATCATTCCACATTAGACGTCGAATATGTCTCTGTGTTTATACATGAAAATGCAAGAACTGTAATAATCTGTCAGTCTTTGGCTTCAAGTTTTATTAGTTTTTCAAACCATGATTCACTAACAACGTGACCAATTTTTTTCAAATTGAACATTTGTACCGTTTTCCGGAAGAGACTTGTGCAATCGGTGCATCTTAGTATCATTACGTAAGGCGTTACAACTGGCCGAGCGGTCGCTTAAAAATATTGGAATAACGGGTTGGCCTTTAATTTATATCATCGTCAATCAGCGCTGGAGCAGTGTGGTGGTGAGTCTAGTAATGGACGTACATGGGTATTGCAGCTATGTATTAAAGATGAAGTAATAATATCTGAATACCTATTATATTGAACAGTAAAGAATTTATAGCGAAGTATATCGATTTGACCACTTTATAAATTAAAATACTTCTGAATATTTTTGTCGCCATCGGACCTACGTAGCGCGAGGAATTTAATCAGAGGCTAGATATCCAGCTGTAACCTACCCCACCGGATCAAAGGGAATGGAAATATGCTATCGTTTTCTGGAAATTTACATTTAGCGGAAAGGAAATTTCCTCTTAATGTAGCGTCCATTCAAACAACGTTCATTTTATGTCCTCATTATCGAATACACTTTTTGCGTCTTATCGTTTCCATTGATATAAAATTTTATATGAGTATTTAAAGAAGATTTAAAAAAATCTTCCTTTATCGGTTTGCAATGCACAGTAGAATCCCTTGATGTTCCTTATTAGCGATTCATCAATTTATAATCATTTATTACCGAGTAAGATTTCCGGTAAGCACTATATCGGACATCTTAAGAATAAAAAAGTGAGTCACATTCATCATTATCAGCCTATTTCTATTTCCGACGACTGCTGAACATAGGCCTCTCCAATAGCATGCCACTGAGCTCGATCTTCGGCTGCTGACAGTCACTTTGCGTATATCGTCACTCCACCTAGCTGGAGGGCGTCCTACGCTACATTTGCCAAGACGCGGTCTCTAATCCAGAACACGTCTACTCCAACGGTTATCGGTTCTGCGACAGATGTGACTAGCCCATAACATGACCAGGTTACATAACTAAAATATTATTGTTATTTAATTCAGCTGTGAGAAAAACAACTCATTGGTTCTTAAAAATGAAGCCATTGAATTTGAATTTCGAATATATAAAAACAAAACATTGAAACCACCGTTTGAATAAATGTTTTTGTTACACAATTCACATACGGACTTGTGTTAATCAATTGTGGAACTACCCTCATATTGTTCTGTTTTGTATTGTGAGGTTTTTAATTTGCGTTCGCGTTCCAGAATGCATGTCAAGTAAGGTACTTGTATAACTATTAAAGGGGAGGGATTAACGAGTTGAGGCAAGAAATGCTATCAAAATATTCACTAATAATATATCAATATGTGGCAACAGGCTCACCCCCAGTTCCATGGGAGGTATCACATAACTTGTGAATCGTTGGATTGCCTACATATTCAGTGAAATACAGGCGTATTATTGTTATTATTATATCATCACGGAGGGTTCTTAGAGGGTAGGTAGAGAGCACCAAGTGCCAAATATCTCATGCCATACAGACCTGTCGTGCTTCATCCATATTCATCATTTTCTTAACAAACTTCATCAGTTACATTAAAGGTTACTCAAAAGTAACCATTAATATAACTGTTGGGTTATCGGGACAAATCAGACCAAGTTTCAAAATTATTGGATTTGCAATTTGGCACTTCATAATAGAGGTATCAAGCGAAATTGCGAAGCTATGTGTGTTCACACAGAGCAGACAACACAGAGATGATTCAATCGTTATTCGGTTCATAATAATTTATAATAATTCACTAGTCTGTTAATAATAATTAATAATGATTATTCTTTATCTTCTCACGCTAAGTTCTTCGACCAACTTCACTCCAATCGATCACCGAGGCAGTTGCTGTCGTCTTATTTATGAAAACTCTCTATAATCACACTATAATCTCGAAACAGGAAGTCGCGTATTGTTTATTGTTAAAGCGATCAGCATAATTTACCACAAAAAGCTGTATATAAATACAGCGTTTTGTGGTTAAATTACAATGCAAAATTAATTAAAACATGGTCATTATTAAGCACGCTGCCTTTTTGTTTCCGGTCACCTCTTTTTATCACTGTACGACTATATTAGTAGCTAAATTATTTTAAAGTTTTTCTACCTACCCTCTTTGTGTGCAATAATGTATTATTATATCCATAAATGTAGTGTGCCTCTATAAGTTAATATTGTATTCTATTGAGAAATAAAATGATTAAACCATAATCCATAAAGATTATTTGTCGCTGGTATAGTATACCGCTAATAGTACGACGACGGTATCGCGTACGATCTCTTAAAGACAATGAACGTGATCCAATATTAGGAAAAATATGCAAGTTATAGCAAATTTAACAATAAAATGTTCAGTGTGAAATAATTTTACCACGTTATTTATTTATAATTATGTAAAACTTAAACCCTGTACTCCTTGTATAGGGTAGAAGTAAGCCTAACGGAATTCTCTCCTTCTCCTTATTCTTCTTCTTCTTTTTCTTTATAATAGATAACGACTTTGAAAGATATAATGTTGTAGGCCAGTTTCGTATTTTGGCGAAGAAAAAGTATATGACGCTTTCCATACCAGTAACTGTTTTTCCTTCAAGCAGAAATGATACAGTACGATATTGGTTGATTTTTGCGACTCTTTTTAAACTCCCGTAATTCTGTAAAAGCAAAATGCATCGTGCATGTATGAAGGGAGTGATGGGTGTATAAAAAACATGTCAGATCTGTAAGGTTAGAGATATTTAGAACCCAGTGCCTTCTTCCTGCCACGTTAGGGATTTAGTATGGAAATAGATTAATAATAAAAATTATTAGGATAAATTGTTATTAAGAACAGTTCGAAATCAACAAACACCTATAATATTAAAAATATTGTAAAAAAATCTACTAAATCAACTAACAGTTATAAAGTTCTAAGCAGCTTTAATCTATTTCAAGACAGCTGTAAGTACATGACTAAAAATGTACCGGCTTAACTCAAGTACGATTTTCAGGATGGCCCGACTAGTTTCGGACCTGTACGAGGTCCTTCCTCATGAGCTCCCGCCGCCTGCGACGAGGTCGCGACGGAATCTACATTAAGCCGGTACATTTTTAATCAAGTGTACAAATACTCACGAAACATTTAATAGTAAAAAAACTGTAAATACGTTTGAAAATAGATAGCCTATTTTAATTTAACATTTATACCGATGATAGCTTATTACTCATTTATGTTACATGAACAAGTAACAAGTGACGATATTGTAAGTCTGAAATTTCAAAAAAAATAAATTTTGTACCACATTTAGCTGTAACTAAGGTCAAGTCACGAGTAATCATCTTCAACACTTATATTGTTTCATTGTTGGACACAGTTCTCCTCGAATCAAACTGATTTAGGCCGTAGTCTGCCACGCTGTCCATTTGCGCCCTCACAGTCTTCACACGCTTTAGAGAACATGATGGAGAACATTGATACATGAAAGTTTCCTCACGGTAAGCAATAAATCACTATGCAATAAATACAAGTGGTTTAAATTCATACAAATGTAATGCCAGTCGGTATAATGTTACTGTAATAAAAATATCAAGCAAACCATCTCATTTAATAGCCGTAATTTATTTAATAGCGTCAATAAAACTTTTACTGAAAACTTTATTGGTTATACGGTGGACTTTGTTCACTTTACAAAACGATATAAAACGGATGACCAACTTGTCAAAATAATAAAAAAAAGTTTTTTTTATAATTTTTTGCTTTCAGAAAAGTGTTACACCACGTCGTATTCCTGCATGGCACTAGCTTTTTAAACCTGGAGCTTACTTCGCCCCGCTGTTCCATTTCTGATTTTTATAAATTTCAGTAATAGCAGCCAATTCGATTCTTGAAACCTTTTTAAATGAACTTTACGATATGGTATAACTGATTTGTGATATACAGGTAAATTACGAATAGAAAATACGAATAATTGAATGACATCCTTTTTAACACATACCCTCACGTTTTTGTATCACTTTCTAATATACTTTCTCATTACACCAAATGTACAAAAGTTAGATCAAGGTCGAAATTTAATTAATTACGCAATTTAGATCCAAACCAAAACGATTCAAATTTAGAGCCCAACAAAGCCAACGCGTTTCATTACGTAATTTAGTTTATCGCGGACATGACACGTCGCCGCCATCTTGGATCTCGCGGGACGACAAAATGTCGGTAAAAGTTAGCGTGAACATTTACGCCGCAATTTGGCTCAAATCCGTTCGGATACATGTTGAAAACTTTTGTTTATTAACAAATGTAAATTATATTGAAATGCTCGTAATTTTGATACTCCTGTGAATTAAAAACCATATTGTGTGAAAGAATACCAGCGCTGAGCGCCGTTTCTTTGAACGGTACATGTCTCTACACGATAGCTGGGCGCAAAATGTAGTTGTTCTTTATTTACGTCTCCACAGGGCAATTACTTAATTATTCATAGATACATTTCCGATGTCACACAGATAAAGTAAAAATATTGTAACGTTTAATTATATAGAGTGCTAAAAGTCATTTGTCATTCTTTCTACCGCACTTATACTAACTATGGAATGCATAACTCGATACAAGCAGCAATACTTTACGATAATTTAAAAGGTGCAAATAAATATATGGCTCTTAGGGTTGCTTGAATAAACTTTTTGAGTCCGTTTTGTCATCGACTCGTATCTCCACCAAACCGCATTGCGGGGCTCGCTTAGTACAGGGACAGACCGGTAACTAGCGGTAGAACAAAGTGGTGTTCATCCTAACAGTATTTACATAAGTATACTTGTATTGTTCATCATCCTTATAATTTGGTACAAACATTTTATACACGTCATTAGTACTTTTATATTATCTATCTAGAATTTTCCCTACTGCAAGCATAAGAGCGCATTGATTTTATTTGTATTTTTCTCTGATAATATACATATGTATTTTTGCAATTATTCTGTATTTCTTTTCTGTTCAAAGCAATGAAGGGCATCTTAACCTAATATGTGCAATATAATTTATATCAGTTTGCTCATTAAGTTGAAGTTTATTGAATGTCTTCAATAATTACCGATATTTTAATACTCTCATCGTCTGTACTACATAATTTCCATACCTTGAGTATCATATGTAAATCATTTATTGCATTTTATAATTGGACTTTTTTAATATATCGCCATAAGCACTCCGGGCTTTTCACCATCTATTTCTACCATAGCAATTAATACATTTTATACATCTGATTCATATTCCAACGGTGGAATGTTAATGGGTCGATTATTATTATTTTATTATTTTTATATACATCTGATTCACCCCTACCTACATAACAAAATATGTAAATTTCTTACACCGCGTTTATATTAAGGGAGAAAAATGTACGTACTATTTTATGAACATATTTTTAGGTCCAGTGGTTTTTGACGTGCGATAATATTTCAAGTCGGGCTTGAACGGAAACTTATGGTCCGAGCAGGAACTTATGGCTGCGGCGTTACTGGCGTCGCATCCGTGAGGCCATGGCTGTATGTCATTGGAAATATGGCGCTCTCGTACGTCATCGCATCTGCAAACATTTAATATTCAACACCACGTCGCTTGTCTAGAATGTATGTAGGTTTTATTATGCAGGTAAATTTGTTATACATAAAATATTGTGTATGATATACATATTTATTGCATTTATTTAGATGTTCCTCCTGTTCGTAATAATGTTCACAGTTCGACTTAACGTGGATTGGAGTTCCAGCTAAATCGATTTATAGTTAAGTTGAAAGTCATTAAGCCTTCCGAAACTAAGTGGACTTAACTATCACCTTATTTAGTAAAGCGAAACACCACGTTACAAGTGATAAATATTTGTCGACATTTCTCCACCTTTCAGAAGCATGCAGCTTTCCGTGATGTACCAAGCGTCATATATTACGATATTAAATTAATATACGCGGAATAACAGGCTTGACAAATACTCGGTTAAGTGCTTTATTAAGATCTCTGTTTTATTTTGTGCTGAGAAATCGCTGTCTACCCGTAAAGTACCTGGCGTAACCATAAAGGAAAAATAATTAAGGTTTCTATCGTACCTGATCAAATATATTTTATTCGCATAGTATAATAATAAAAGAAAATAGAATATTGAAAACAGAAATTTGTTAAAATGTCCATTACTGTTTCTTTATTAAGAGGGCAGTGCGGAGCTGAAAGATTTGGACAGAACAAAAGTACGATTTGATTTTCCTTATCTGCTGGAAGTTCACTTACTTTTCCAAATAGATTTATCTGTATCAACAGGAAAGTCAGAGCTGTGTTTATAGGACACATCATCGAAATAGAAAAAATGTTGGTCAAGCGACCGATGGAGAGATTAACGATGTGTTATCGTCAAAGATCAACTGATCACTGGCAAAATACATTAATTTCCTGCTTCAGTGTCAGTATCTTGCTGAGTTTTTGTCGCTCGCGCGTGCTTTTGAGGTCTGTTATCTTTGAGATACTGATAATTGTGTCCATTTAGGTTTTTATTTTGTAATATGTCTTGTTCTTGCTCAACATAGCCCAACAAAGTTAAATAACAATAATTGTTTATGGCAGCTGATGATTAAAAAAGTGCATTAGCATATTAAGACGAAAGAGATATTAGTGATGGAGTATTAACTTACTGCATACCCCGTGAGGGTCTTAACGTGACGATATAATAATAATATTAAACAATAAGAAGAAAACTAAGTAATTGCCCAATAAGGAATTAATTTTGCTTGCTCTATAATACTGTTAGCAACAGAATATTCGTTTGCATTATACTTGAGGGAAGGGTCTGACGAACATAATTATGAAAAATCATCAACTTGATTATTAATTATTTCATCGTTTGACCGCTGGATTTAGTTATTATCTCGTAATGAGAAAAATCGTAGCCCATAGTGTCCCACACTAAATAATAGCAATTTGGCAGACTTCACACACTTTAGACAATATTATAAAACACGTCAACGCAAAAAAATATACAAACAGGTGGTAGTACAAGGTATTGCTTACTCGTAACTTGTTCTGTCGTTTTGAATCTTCCAGCATCACACAGTTACGAACCTTTGAAAGCTTACAATGCTCTTAATAGACTTATACAACACACTAAGCGTGAACTAATTGATTGGTTTCGGAGCGGAGACAAGCATATTTGCAAACCTATTGACCTGTTCGATGGGGTTAACTATCTATTATTGCATTACAATACGGTTGGGGGTAGTTAGACACAGGGGTGTCTAACTATCCCCAACCGTAAATACAGAGAATAGTGACATTTTGAAGTAATCAGCAACTATATTTAACAATTATGCGAGAGCTGAATTGACCTCAGTGGCGTGCTGTCGGAGAGGCCTATGTCCAGCGGTGGACGAGAGTAGACTAATAATCATAATGTTAATTAAAAAAAATTATAGTCGTCTAATTTGTCATTTTCTTTAATATAAGGTCAGTTGTGTAACATCATATTTTCTTATTTGTTAACCGCCATTATTATAAAAATATAGTTTATGTCCATATGAAGTGTACCGTACATCGTTGCGGAACCAAATATCAAAAGTATATCGCAGATATATCTGCATTTGTACGGTGCGTGATAATTCAGTTTGGAGCGTGTTACATTATTTAGTATTATAATTAAAGATTATGGAGAAATACAAGGAAAACGGTCAATCTTCTTCGTCGGGTCGACAGCTGATCTGACCTTAATGCTACCCTACTTAGAGCTATATTATATATATCTATATAACGGTCAATCAAGCAACTTAATGGAAAATGCTTTCTTTACACGATGGAGGTCTCAAATTATGTCTTAACTGATACACAATGACATCTTGATTGGACTAACTGTATCGGCTCTATTCCCTTCAGAAGCAGTTATGGCAATGGTTTAAAAATGAATGTAGAACACATTTTTAACAATGCAAATTTTCAACATTAAATGGGTATATTTTTATATTCTACTAGATATAACTTTTACCGATTTTCAGTAATACAAACGAAGTCTTGGAATTGCTCGTAAGTAGCTTATTATCGTAGTTCAAGAGTAGTTTGATAAACAAGCATAGACGTATGCTGCAAATAGGCGTAACTTTATGTTCCAGTATACAGCAGTATCTGTTATGTAACTGCAGAAGTTGCGCAGTTTGAC
>DWJK01001931.1:0-15677 GCA_018248815.1 Croniades pieria auraria
TGGTCGAATACTACTGGATTTTTCTAATTTAGAATTGCTAGTAGTGACTCGGAGTCTGGATCAGTGCCCGGTGTATGGCAATAGGCTCACCTCGTGCTCCATGGGACTTAGACGTAACCGGTGAAACCGGGAGTTCTACATTCCTCTGCCTACCCCACCTGAGATTACAGGCGTGATTTTAGATTGTATAATCACTGCAAGTCTTTTGCAGGGTACTAAAGGGTACCGAGTAGCAAGTATCTCTATCTTTCCAGATCTGATGTGCTTATTCTAAACATTTACTATCTTGGCTCTCTTCACAAACGCACGCTGGTTTCGGAGACATCTGCCTCACAGATCAGCCAATGTTTGAATGGCATCTGACACCAAGATTAAACGTTAGAATTTAAATGCCGCTCTGTTCGTTCATAAACTTAGGCGAATTCGGTACGAGCTTCCATTTGTCATTTAATATATTCAGTGTTTATCTTAAAACATTGGGTAACAAATACTGTATTTTAATTATCCTGTTAAATATTCAGCAATTCGGTAACAATATTATAACAGATAGGTTCAATGTCACGTTTTTAATATTCGGGTAGATTAGAAAAATATTTTGACACAAAACGACTTAAATATCGCCCGAGAGCACAATGGATTATTTAATTTGTATGATACCCAAATAATGTACAAATTTTGTCTTCAAGTAATTGTGTTTTTGTTTTAGATAAAAATGATTGCTTTTTTTTATTACGTAAGTATAAATTAGAATAAACGAAAACATTTAAAAGGAAATAGAAAAAATTGGACGCCGCGTTAAGGAAGAGAAAATGCTTGGGCTACGTAATTGAACGAATTAACATAAACATAACATACCATCACGCTTGCGTTTCCCCAAAGTGGTAGGCAGAGGGGTGTAGTTCAACTACGTTTAAGCAGGGTTATTATACGTCCTAAAGTATAAGGACTGAAATTATAAACACCACCGGGCATAAATCTAGACTCTAACCTATTCCTCTAAACTGGACTTCCCACAAAATTAATAATTATAATATCTTAGAACATTATATTCTTAACAAATAATCTCATACAAAATCATTTACCTTTCTGCAAAACCGATCTGTGTTTTCTAAAGGGATAAATGTATTATGCGGTTTGCACATTTACAACTTTTAAATTATGATATTATTAACAAAACCCATTTACGCCTTGGCTTCAATTTTTTCTTAATCCAAGTCACGTTTAATTAATGTACACACAACGATTACGCGCTGATGAATTCTTGGGAAAATTCCATCAACAAGTGAAATTAGCCATTCCATTAATATTTCTATTTCTATTGTTAGCCGAACATCATATTGCAGTCGTTCAACCTATTTCTTGACCTAATAAAAGGTAGATGACGTCACGAAATTAAATCCTTATTCTATAATGTAATTTCCGAAGCTTACGTCACACTTACCTTTGAAATCCAAGGGGAACGATGAAGGGATTTAATGGAACATAATTAAATTAATCATCGCCGTGTAATTTTGCGATTAAAGGAATTGTTTCCCGTTTACTTTCTGGAATAATTTTCCATGGAGGCATTCCTGGTAATAATAGATCCAACATGCGTTTTGAACAAACCCGTTATTCCAAGGTCGCTAGATAGTTTTGTTAACCTCTTGCAATACTAAGCAAAAGGCACATTATTAATATGAGGAAATATACTAAAAATAATTGATAACAAGTTACATGAACAAACTTGCATATCTGAGAATTTTCTAAAATGCCTTAAGGCGCCTGAAGTCTGCCAAAACCGTACTTTTCCAGTAAGGCAGACTATGAATTTAACCCTTCTCATTTTAAAAGGAGACTCCGTTCCAACATTGGAACAATAAAAGGTGATGATAACGACGATGATGTAGGTGCTATTGTATTCTGAATATCAACCCATGATATTCTGTTTTCTTCTCGTAAAATCATGTACCTCTACATTCTCATAACTGGAACTAACCTTATAATAACAAACTACTGCTAGTAAAAATATCAATATGATACGTTAATATTACGACAGTAACCCTACCCTACATTACTGGAAATCTTTTCATAAAATCTTGAAAATATTATCAGATATCTGAAGCCTATTTACCGTAAGAGCTCGACATTATAGCGATTGGAAACAAGAGCGGCGCGAATTCCATAGCGCTACAAAGCGCTATCTTCGGCATTTCATTTATATTTATCTACTAGTTGGCCCTTGTAAATCTAACCTAGATTTACAGGCACGGCATATGAGTAACCGCTTCGTCATTCATGTGCGTGTTATACATACGGTCGGAGAGAATCGTTAGCTTATATAGCGTTACGAAATTTATCACACATTTTATTATTGTCTTCTTTAAATAAGTTAGATGTTGGCAGATGGGAGAGTGAGAGGTCGATAAAATCGCAGTGCAAATTTCAAGAAAGTGTTAATTTTAAGAGAAGCATGCGATGTCGATAAGGCTAGAGGCATTTGGTACTCCATGGTCTCTGACTTCCTATAAAGGACTTGGCGTGATTGTACAATAATTGATACGAAATAATAAAGCATTATTGATGAGGATTGATAAGAATATTAACGTTAATAATTATGGGATTTGTTATAAAATGAATGTCTTTAGTTGGCCATTGGAAATTATAATCGGATTCATAACATATTTACTGTTTGCATTTAAAACAAAATAAAAAATAGATGAGTTGGCCATGCTACAGATTGTGTATATCGCGTGAAGAGCGTATATCCTTGAAAGCCTTATAGCAAAATCACCCTTTTCATCGGGATTTCGGTGGCGCTAGTTGTTTGTGAAGGACTAACTTTCACAAAGTACCCTCGTAGATTTTTTCCTGCTAAACGCTTAGCAACAGAAATAATCGATTATTTTCATTGGTAAATACCCACAGAAATTTAAGACCATGTCACATGGAAAATCCTCTCTAATGTGAATCAAATATAGTGGAAAGAGGGATAATTAAAAAACATACGAAGCGAATGTAACTTATTTTCATAAAATATTTTTATGAAATCTGTATATACATATGTCACTATCATATAAATTTGTGGATAAATTTGTCAGGCAACGTATGAATAAATGACGACAAAGTCACCACTGTGTTAGTCTACAAAATCTTAGTCAGCATTGTCAGGTAATTCCTGCGGCTGTATTCAACTAGACGAATTTTGGACAGATTATTCGCCAAATATCTGCGGATGCTTTTAAAGGTCTTACGGCCACCTCCGAAATATAACGGCCGTTATAAAACGAAGTCTCCCGGCATGCCCTTGGTTAGAATGGTAATCAATTACCTAAACCTTTCTCATTATTTCACATTTGATGATAATGATGATGAGCTAATCATAATAAACCTAATTAACCGAATGTACTAACCAGAATTGATAAGCAATAATAGTGATACTCTGTGAATGTATTAATAATTTAAATGCGGTTTTGTTTATTTGTTCCTAGATTCAATTGTGCATTCGTTTATTAATACGTTGGTTCATCTTTTCATTATTTTAGTCATTTATTTATCGACATTTGAAATATTCTTCTGTTGTAACACGCGAGCTACTGCTTGCGATAGAAATATTGACCCAGCTGAACGCTAGTTATTATATTTAAGTTATTTGTCCTTTGCTTTGATAGCGTTTTTTAATTGTGAAGGCGCTAATGTTAAGCCTACTCATGCCATGCAGTGACGATGGAATTTTAACTCTGGCTTAAAATTTGAAGATTTTGGTTTAAAGTCATGTCCCTAGTTTCTTCTGTGGCATCCAGTTTTTAACTTTCCGCAATATCAATTTAAACTTGTGCGCTGGGATTTGAACTACAGACCACTTAAAGGAAATAATGGTAGATAAACCTATACAGGCTATCCGGTGTCTTATTTATGAGTTCTCTATTTGCATACCTTGAAGAGAACATGGTCCTTACTAAACACTGCGACAACGCGGTCTTATGCGTATATTGGCTCAAAATTCGGATGAGCACGTCTCATTAAGGGAAAGTACGAGAGTTAGAAGAAGTATCCATGTTTTCCCCGAAAATAAATGAGGGACAAGAGAAGTGTGTCCGGTCGAGGATGGTTTAGGGTTAAATCGGGCTATTGTCATGGGTGGACCTTTTGTTGCGGAAACATTGCCCTATAAAATTAACACGTTTTTCGGACTTTGGAAGTTTGAAAAATTTTCAAGCGGGTTGTTTTGTTTGATTTAAAATTTTTGCACAACTTTGCGGGAGGTATTAATGTGAGTTAAAAATTTATTTTGTGTAAAGTAAATATAAATATAAATGTTGTGTTTAAACGTGATACTTTTTAATTGATGATTGATAGGACACTATATATACCTAAATCAGTTCAGTGAGCACGGAGGGGAACTATGTGATGAAAACTTAGAAGGAATACTTGGGAAATCCAAAAATTTTTTTCTTTTATTGTTTATTTAAAACTCAATTAGAATACTAAAATTGTATCCTAGCTCTCCTAGTTGAAAAAATTATCCACATAATTTAGGGCACCTTTTAAAGTTAGACTTTATAATTTCCTACTAATTTTTTTTCCATAATTTATAAATGGAACACATTTTTGATAATTTTCTGAAGGCCTTCAAAATTCAGAAAATAATCTTGCGTTGGCTAATACTTTTCTCTTTGCGGAATTTTAATGGTTAAACTTTTTCAATTTTCCTATTCTCAGACTGTCTTGCACAATTCAACAGTTTCTACAAGACCTTATTTTCAGGGAAAACTGGTTTAGATCCATTTAGTCATATCAGCTAGATAAGAAATAGTAATGACTTACGATTCAACTCCCTACTTCGAGAGTACAATGTTCAAATACTTGGAAGAACCTTTTCCATCACAAGATTATATGCTGATTTAGGTTTAAATATCACTTTCTGTAACAATAAAGGATCGTGAGGAAGCGGTGGTAACTTAGAGTTCCATAAAAATATTTGCTAAGGCGTCTTAAGTCAGCTAACTTATATTTGGCTATCCTGGCAGACTATGGATTTAACCCTGTTCCTTCTGAAAGGAGACCCATGTTGAACCAACAATATGTTGATGATGATGAGTCATACCAGCTTTCAATCCGAAGTAAACTCTCTAAAATTATACTTAGAACCTGAATATATTTGCACACTTAAAACGCGTTTTGATGTAAGCTTTACAAGTCGCTTTACCAGATATAGATCTGTTCCTGACAATTCGAAAAGGCCCGAAGCTTACACTGATCCAGTGCGGATAGGCGCAGATAAAGGTGAATATAATGTAATTCGTATGTCAGAATGTGCTCAGATAGCGAGGATACCTTCGATAAAGTTGAGATAAAATTCACAACTTTCCGGCAAATTATGGACTATGACCTTAACCGTTCTCAACCTGAGGGAAGACTCGTCTCCCACGTTGGAACGATAAGTGTTGATGATGATAATAATGGTAATGATGACGGTAGACTTCCTCGTTGGTCGAGCGCTTGCAAACTCGACTGCTGGTCGGGGTCCTTGGTGAAAATCCAGAATCGGATTCTATTAGATATTTCTAACTGAGGTTTCCTTGCGGGAATTTCTGGTAGTAGCTCGGAGTGTGGATTTCTGCCTAATGTATGGCAGTAGGCTCACCACCTATTCTATAGTGGGACATAATCATAAATGAGAGTGTACTACATTTCTCTACCTACTCCTTCGGGAATTACATGCGTGATGTTACGTTACTTTTACGGTGTATACTCTATGAAGGTGTACGTCGTCATAATTTATTAAATATGTATTGAAAATGTTGCCATCATCATCTGCCTGTATCAGTCCACTGCTGGACATAGGAAGTGAGAGGTATTAGAGCAGTAGAGTAGTAGAGCATATTATTATTAACACAATCCCCACACTGGGTATGCGGGTTGCGATAGACAAGTACAACTTCTCACTGCGACGAAAACAAAAATTTGCCTCACTTTATTACGTCCTTATGGTTTGTCTTCATAACGCAAGTTCTTCCCAAACTTGAATATGTCATAGATGAAAAATGAGAGGGTTAAACTGTTTCATGCCCCGCGGTCGTTTTATCCCTTACTCCGCGAATAGAGGGTAAACGTATGGGATAATTATTTTTATATCTCGCAACACAGCATTATTCCTTAGGGATCTGATGGTTTTAAGCAAGATTGTAGTAAATCCTATTTTACATGTTAATTATTAATCTTATAAGGGCCATATAGTTTACTACAATGTACGCAGTAAATTATGTAGTTAAATTTTAAGCATATTTCGAGTTCCAAAGTCAATTTATTTAAGTAGTACGTAATGAGGCTCGGCAGGTTTAATTTATTCAGTTTAAAGGCCGACCGATGTTAAATGTGACTTGAACCTGAGCCTCACGGTTAAACGTTTCAGATTTTGTGGTACACGGCTCCAGCGGGTAAATTTAGAACAGCTTAGGGCTAAGCATGTCAGCTATGGAAACGAAACGATAGAACATTTCGAATCGCAAAGTTTTTGTATAACACCTTAATGTATACATGAATGAATTATTGAAAAGCATCAACGAATTATTTGTTTTGCGTGCACTATTCCAGATGTTAGATTACAAAACGAACGAATGAGTGTATTAAAATTCATTTTGTAATACTGCCATGAAATTATCCTGTAATAGCTAAATCTTATTCGTTAATGTTATCTTGTATTTCTGTCATATTATAGCTAGCAAAATTGAATGATATAGTAAATATATTTGTACAATATAAATAACGTAATGCGCAACATTATGATAATATTATAAAAGAGGATGTTGTTTTTAAAATAGAAGAAGCAGAAAATTTTAAAATAAAAAATCTGCGAATAATATAATCGCTATGAAAAAACCTTGTGCTTGTCTGCTATAAATTTTACTGCAGTGCTGATACATGCTTTGCTGTTACTGCACTGAATACTGGGAAAGCGTTTGGGAGATCACTGAAAATCTCGTTTGTAATCAGTCCTCCCCCAAGCGGAAGTAAATAAAATTGGATGTCTCTATATAGTTTTGTGGCCAACATTTGGTGAGAACTATTTTCTCGCTTCGATAAAATTGATCTAGAATTACAAATAAGACCTTAACTGAACTTTTTTTCTTAAAGTTCAATTGGTGACTTTGATTCAATTATTTAGGTTCTTCAATAGGTGAGACTGCGCTGAATGTAGAAGAAAGGATAGAAGGTTGTTAGGACCATAGCCCGTGAAAATGTCAGTTCTCTGCCTACTGCTAGAAGAAATATGCGTGATAATATAAACGTATGCAATAGCTTTCTATGTACTGTCTTATCATTTAGGGTTCTTCCGCTTTATTATCCATCATATGACGTTATATTAAATCACAATCCCCACTTAAACTTTATCATAATTTTGACCGAAACTTCTAAATTACGTTCATATATAGATATTTATTTTACATTGGCGAATTGATTGATATCGTTTAAAAAAATCATTGTACATGAAGCAATTTGCAAAAAGGGGAGGGATTAAAAAAGTGAATTTCGTTGTTCATCAATTTCATTTCCATTTTCTTTTTTATTGCCTTGATGGATTGATATTTATCGGTTAGGCCTATGTCCAGCAGTGGACTGAAATACGCCGATGACGATGATGATGATTTAAAATATTTATTAAAATTTGTTTCCTTTAACAATAAATTATATTAAGTATCAACCCTTTTATGTTACTATTGGACATAAGTCTGATGTCGTAATGAGAAGGATTATGTACATAATCTGCCAATTTGGCTAAGCACGGATCGACAAATTTAATACACTTAAAAGAACGTGAAAAATGTAGCTACGTATGTAAATATATTTCAAATATAAATGTTCTGATATAGCTCTTTTGTAAAAGAGGCTTATCTGGTTTTGAAAACCTTGAAATATCCGTAAAGTTCATTGAAACGTGAAACGAAAGAGAAAGATGGAGTCAGAAAATACAAAATTATTGTTGAAATATTGCGTTAGGAGAATTATATATAATTATTAATATATTTGTGCAAAAAACGTCTCCAATGAAACATAAAAATCTCGTATACAAAAATATTTAAAATGTAAAGTTTACGTACAAGACTTCAGAACTCCTTTACTCCTTTTCATTATAATTAGCCTGGAGTATCTTTTTTCACAAAACTTGCTCAGAATACTAAAATTACAGCTATCTCTTTCTCCTGAATGCCCCAGGCACAGACCCATTTGCACATTGCAAATAATGTGTAAAGTTAAACAAGGTGGATTGTTATAGAGTAACTTTAAATATCTGCTTTGATTTAGTCACTTGTAAATATTATCATAATCATCATCGGTGAAGGTAAACATCGTGAGGAAACCTGCACACCTTAGAATTTATAAAAAAAAAAGTTCTAAGGTGTCTGAAGTCTGCCAACCCGCATTTGACCAGCTTGGCAGACTATGGCCTTAACCCTCTCAATAGGAGAGGAGAGACCCATATTACAACGGTAGAATGATAAAAAGGTCGATTCGTTTTTTTAATTTTCATCATGCCGTTGTGGCTAAGAAACTTTGTTGCTTACAGGCAGTGGCTCAGCCTGGCAGAGTACCTACAGCCGTAAATCTTATCACTGTAACAGGAGTCTCCGATTAACAAACACACCATAAAACTCTTGATTGTTCTGGAACTTTCTGGAATATACATTGTTCAACAATGGCCGCGCCCTAAAGCTATGTAAAAATAAATAGGTGGGCCGAATATGAGGCATTCCATTAAATACGGCTAAGACAGGTAGATTAGTATATTTCTGTAAATATTACTACATGATGCAATAGTTTTAAAACTGTTTTAAGTATTTTTGCTGTATTGTGCATCCAATAAAGTTATTTTACGCCCTTATTTCGCCAATATTTCGAACTCTCTTGCTTCCAGACGCAATGTTAAATAGTCTTAGAGCATTGTTGTTACCTGTTGGCCATACACGCACAATTTGAATCCTATATTGAATAATGTATAAGGTTCATGCTTATGTAGACACATCATGATACATTATCGGAATACATCTGAATTTTCATTCATATTATAATTTTATAGCTCTCTGGTATATGATTTACGGCGCGATACCATTGTGTATATACCGCGTAACATAAGATATTGTACTGTAACACGGAAAATAATTCACGTATCAAAATGTATGGATATTTGGGTCATAAAATGTATTCTGTGTGAGAAAACAGAGTGTAATTCTATTGAGCGAATATTTTATTGCGAAACAATATTTTCATATTTATGTGTGTTATGAAGCGGCAAAAAATGTCCCTGTATTTCTATTAAATATAAAACTACCCACATATTTTAATGCTCGTTGAATTTTTGTAATCACAGCATTGCAATACCTCAAAGTATTATTATTACATCAGAGGTGAATAAATATTCAATGGTGAACATTCTGAGTTTGATTTTGAAGAACCTGAAACGTGTGTCCCTAGAAATAAACGAAATTTTTTTTTACATATGCTACTGTGAAAACCAAATGGCAAAAAGACAATCTATGCATATAAAAAAACTGTAACTGATCGTCTGTACCTACATGGCAAACATATTTAAAAATTCGTAATGGGGTGCCTTTATATACGCAAGAGAAGCCAGAACCATGTTTTTTTCATTTCGTCTGTTTATTTGTATGTCGGTATGTTTGTGCTCGCTAATCTCAGAAACGGCTTATGCGTATTTGAATGCAGTTTCCAGGATTATATTGTGATGGGCTTCACTTAACATTTAGTATTTTTCTCATTTAAATCTGTTAACAAATAAAGAAGTTATGTTAATTTATTTTTTCAAAACTTACGAAATCTACGCGTAACAAGTCGCGGGCACAACTAGTAACGAAAAAGAAACACAAAAGCAACGAATAACAAATATAAAAGACTAACTTTACTAAATCAACTTTTTAGAAGAGAACGCGTGTTAAAGAACGAACAAGGATACAAAAAATATATACTTTTAAAATTATCCAACCTAAATGGAGAAACAAAACATATACATCACATTAATATTTCATAAACATTAAGGTAAATGAGACTAATGTACCAAATAACGAAAATTAATTTCGTTTTGATGAACAATTAAAGATAGAAGAGGAAATAGAATTAAATGAAGATGCATAAATAGTACTGAATGCACGTTGAAAATCTTTATCATTACAAGGCCCCTTAGTTATAAATTTCGCGAGGACTATTGTAAATCCGTAGAAAAGCCGGGACCAATAAATTTTCTGTAATAAGGCCTTATTACGCCTACCGTGAAAGGGGCAATTGTGAGAAGACTTGGAAATTTAGGGTTCAAGTTTCGAAGACATAATACTCCAGATCATAAGTTTGTGGTTATTACTTTGAACGCTTTTTAAGGAGATATCTCATCAGCTAATACATTTTGTGGTAATCTGTATCCTTAACAATCTTGCACATATTTTTATGGTATAAATGCTACAAATACGGCATTTTATCTGATTTTAAAACCTCCCTGCAGTGAAGGTTTTCTTTCAGTGTGAAGAAATGAAAGTCCGTAGACTACCACGCTGTCTAAGAGGGTACTAGAAGGCTAGAGAATATTGTGGAGCATTCTCCAGTGTTTTTTTTCCTTGCGATACTTTTTCTTCACCTTCATAACATTTGTGATACATCATCGTACAGACGCACTACGTAAAACTCGAAACTCGTAAAACAGAATACAAAACTGCGGTAATCATGTTATACTTACAAGAAGACACAAAAGCATACATACATACCTCACATTAGATCTCTTAAGAGGTGGGCAGAGAGCACGAAACATCAAATATCTCTATCCTTACAAACCTGCCATGCTTCTTCCACATTCATGCTTCACTTAATACATGCACGCTGGTTTCAGAGACTTCTAACTACCCCACCAGTTCGAACACGACCTATTTGGTCAAAATAGGTGAGCCTTGGTGTCCCACGACACCTACCTTCATCAATATTCACATTGTATGTCCGCTTCATCACACTTTTATCAAGCATTCTTTCAACGTGTCTGAAACATCGGAGCATGCCCTGTTTCATTTTTACACCAACACACTCGTTCACATAAAGCCTGAAATAAAACTTAATAAGTAAAAAATTCCCGTCTCAACTACATCGCTCACCTGCAGCTGTAATAAGTTTTTAATATGAAACGGGAAGCAAACGAACCATGTTTTTAAAGCTAATTACGATAATATTTTGACTAGACTGGAAAATAACCTTAATTGAACGTAAAATGTACAAGGGAGAGTGAATAAAAACATTTAATTTTTATAAAATTTTGTTCCGGTCTTAATATAGAGTGCATATAGTATAGAGAGTATTTATCATAGAGAACATACAGCTTAGGTATATTAATGATACATGACTGGCTCGTTGATGCAGTGATTGGTGACTTGATTGCTGGGCCCGGGACCGGGAATTCAATTTCTATTTAGGACTAATATCTGTGTGATAATCACAAGTAGTGTCTGTTTTTGATTAATACGAATTTAGTGCGTATATTTGTATGGTTACCATAACAAGTACACTTATGGTTGCCATAACGCGGACCCTCTCGAAGGCTACTTCTAATCAGATGGAAATATCCCAAGATATTTCAAATTTATTTATAAATTTTTATGTAGAGACATATTGAGGTAATTTTAGCCACGTCACCTGGATCTCCACCTATGAGAGACTCGAAGCCAAATCGCAAACGACATCGTAAATTTTCGCATGGCTATTTATAAAAAACCACCCCTATTTTTATACATCGTTCCCGATTTGAACAAATCGCTCACCAACCCCCACGTACTTGTCATGCAGGATCCACATTGATTCGAACGGAGGTTTACGTCATCCTGACGTATCCTTTTACTGGAATGATACATCCCGAAACCCTAACCGATTACATATTCAACGTGTCCGTTCAATCATGAAATAAAATCATGGAATAAAAATCCGTTTCACTTTATGCGAATACGAATCGAAGAGAACAATAGTATGAATACATAAATGGATATAAATCTAATTAATATTTAATACGGGAGTACAGGAATACTGAAAAATTAGTTATTGTTAAGACACTTTTGACACTGACAGATATTTGACACTTGGCTGTTTCCGCCGTCACGTGACGGTACAATATTCTATATAAATAAAATAATAGAGGTCTGCCATTGAGCACCCAACACGGAGATACTACTGGAAAGATTTTAATTAGATCTTCAAAGTTAAGTTAAGTTAAAGTTTAAATAACGGTTTTAATAAGCCCTATTTGTTCAGTGATGTGTTTTCTTCACGTGGATCCGCGATCCCTCCGATCTTTTTGAGGTTTGTTCCTCTGCATATAGAATTCATTGTTAATATAATAAGCAACACAGACGAAATTGCAAGCATCGACTAGTGCCACTACATAATGAGAAACTATTTTAAGGTAAAGTAATGAAATGCAGTGGAAATATAATTTGTAGACACAGCCTTTACCGTTTTTGGAGTCATAGCCTTCATATACACATTAGGCAAGTATCACGGGTTTCGATGGCTAAAGTGAATATTTAACCTTACTTTAACCCTGATAGGTAAATGTAGCAAAAAAATTAATTGTCAAAATTATAGGGAAGGGTTAATTGAAAATAAAAATTTATTAAAAACTCATGTGAACGTGATGGATTTTTGAAGCGATTTCACAATACACCGGCAGATGATTTAAGTGCCGGCACAAATCATCTTAATCGATGCATTAGATCAATCTCCTACTGGCTCATGATAATTTTAAACAGTAGCAGTAAAAAAGTACGTGACAGAAAACTGCGTACTTCGTACACCATCGAGTAACTGTGCTTCTAAAGCATTCATAAAAGCGGTGCAAACAATTCGTTGATGAATATTTTCTATCTGCTATTTTAGATTTATTCCAAATGCCTTTTACAATAACGTAGTGAGGGATTTGATACGTTTGAGAGTAAGTCGCCTAGAATTGAGTCGGACTCGCGTTACAGGTTCATAACCACGTAACGTATCACTCCGCTGATATCGCATATTCCGAAGCGCCCTCACCGATTACATATTCAATGTGTTCGCCCGATTTCCCTTCACCGCTTTTCATTTTGTATTCATTTTTATTATGTTTTTGACCTTGAACTTTAAATGTTTCCTCACCAGAGTAAGTGATTGAAACATTTTTTTGTGATGAACATATGCATGTATGTTGGTTGAGAGATTTTTGGATCTGTCACAAAGTTATTCGGCATGAGAACTAAGCATTGACTTTTGTAATATGAGATATATGAAAGACTATATGTATAAAATTTGGGTAAAAATAAGTTATAACTTTAAAAGAAAAATTCAACTAAATTAAAAAAAACATATACAATACATCAGTATCCTGCAGCTGACTACAGATAAAATTTATAAGAACATATGTGATTTTCGAGTATATCACTCATAAGCATAATGAATATTAAGATTGAACATTTTGATTTTCGATAGAAGAGGTAGTTTTTCTAATTCCAAATAAAATAAGAATTAACAATGATCAAAATAAATTGCAAGGTGTAAAGTTTGTTACAAGAGAACAATCATTGGAGGTGTCAGAAAATGTATATCGCTTGTTCATAAAAACACGTCTACATTTGTCCATTATCACCGCGAAGTAAGGAGAAGTCAAATATTATATATTATTTGAAGAGACTGTCGGATTCATGTGTAAACTAATGGCCATTTTAGCTCTATGAATTAATAACACTTCTATGGCTAACTTTGACTAACATGAATAGTAACTAATATTAATTGCACTTAAACTTACTCATATTAAATTATCTAATGTATGCTAAGAGTCCTATTCCTCGGTCCGATTGCCAATGAATGCCAACTAAATAGATTCATTAGAATTTTAAATTGACCGGAGTTGCCGACAATACGTTTTATTATTATTGCCTCAACTTCGTCTGTTTTTCGCAAATTCTGGGTCACAGCTCATCGTGCCCTATCGTGATTGTGACCAAAGACTTCACTGAACTGCTATCAATAAACTTGAGAATTGTAGAATTTTTTGGTCTAAATTACATATACATTGAAATAAAATACCTCTGCTTATGTCTGCCACGTAGCAACAATGATTATGGTGTTATGAATTCCAAGAGGCCTGCCTATCCATAATAACCTCATGTAAAAATTCTGACCTAACTGTTGACGCCGTTACATGTTTAACGTATGTATATTTCCTACACGCTATACATATGCATATGTGCTGCAATAAGAACTTAAGCCGAATTAAAAAAAAAACTTAGCCGTAAAAAGAAGAATGTTATGCAGGTCCAAAATGTGGCTTATGTACCTATTATTAGTACAGAAAATAGATATTGGAAAGAAACTATGTATTTCATCCTGATTAGAATTAGAAATCAATTTCAAATCATTGCGAGAGAAAAAAAAGTCCAATACAACGGTTGGACAGGTTTAATGGTGATAACAATGATTATAGGGGTGATGATGACGATGAGAATATTATATTGAGTAAACAATAAATTAGAAACAAAGATGTTTATGCAGATTCAATTAACTGACTCTGACTTAGGAGAAATGCTTTTCTGTAAAGCAATAATGATTTAATCTTCCGTGACCACGTGGGCCCGGTTAAGGCTGGCCATTAGCATGAAATATACACACCATAATTTAATACATCCGATGACGCGCTACTCATAGCATATTTCTCCTTTTGTCGGAGTCGGTAATTTATATCCGAGGCGGAATGGTCATTATTCATGAATTCATGTGAGTTGCCAAATATAATAAGCAGATTTGGGTATGCATCAGAATACTTATGGCGTGTGAACCCTTTTGTAGTAAAGTATGTGTTCTTGTTCTCTTTCTCGGCCACGCTCGGTAAAAGGAGCGTAGGTTGTCCTCCTACCAGATGACTGACGATCTGAAGAAGACAGCGGGAAGCTGTTGGATTCGGAAGGTCCAGGCCCGGAAGGAGTAACCATGTCCAGTAATAGACGTCCAAAGACTGATGATGATATAGTTAAAAACAGTAATGGCAAAAGCTACGAGAACGGTTATAACGCTTGTAAGTCTGACAGGATTACTGGTGAAAAATAATCTGTTAAACCAAACATTGCCTAGTGCGCTTGTAATGTGTGTGATGGTCAGAAATTGCCATGTACACTTCTTAGGGGGTTTTGAATGTTAGGTTTAAAAATTATAATAGATGGGTTGCGTTAAAGTTCTAGTGACCAACAATATACATGCACTGTAAAATAATATAAATATTATCTGGTCACACAACAACTCTTCAGACTTACTCTGGGATTAGACAGCCGTGTTTGGTGTCCCAAGATATTTTTCTTCTTCGATCTTCTTATTGATGATTTTTGTACTTTCTCCATTCCATGTACTTTCTCTATGTAATTACATTCCGTGAAAATCTTCTTGCTTTTCTATACATACGTTTGGTACAAGACTTGTGATTTTTGCAATCCTGCATATTATATAAGTATATTCGTAAATGACGTAATTAAATTTTTTTTCTGTTTTTTTTTTTTAAATAATCTCCTTCCAGTAAAGGTTGTCTGGAAGAGATCGCTCGTTTAGCGATAAGACCGTCTTTTGTATTTACCGAATGTTGTTATTCCGTACTTTGTATTTTTGTATGGTATACAATAAAGTGTTTGTATTATGTTAAC
>DWJK01001932.1:0-15673 GCA_018248815.1 Croniades pieria auraria
GGGTTTAAATAGTTTGAGCTAAATACATTTGAATGCGAGTAAACGGTCTGAGTCGATTTCTTTGCTCCCTAGTGTATATAGCCAAACATATTAAATAGGGGTGAATTTAGGCTGGACACTAAATTGAATAACTTTACATTAAATTTTAATGTACATATCACTTGGCCATCTTCAATTGAGCACCTGTTTACAAAAGTGTGTTTTAAGTTTAAATATCACGTGCTAACAGCGAAAGGAAAAAATCGTGAAAAAACCTGCGCACTTTATAATTTTTAGAAAAAAAAACCCAAGGTGTGCGAAGTCTGCCAACCCGTATTTGGTCAGCATGGCAGCCTATAGCCTTAACCCTCTCATTATGAGAGGAGAACCGTATTCCAACAGTGGAACAATAGAAGGGTCGAAGATTATTATTATTATTACTCGGTAATCAGCGCTCTCCAACTACCCCGTAAAGGAACTGCCATGATGACATAAGCATAATTCTTATAGAAACCACTGACCGTGCGCACATCTCCTCAGCGAGATTCCTGTCGCGGGCCTCGTGTGCGGAGAGCAACTCCTGCAGCCGGCGTGCCGCCGACACGTGCTCCCTCACCTTCGACACCGACTCCGAGATGTCGCGCACGCGCATCATGTACGTCTCCGCCGCCGTGCCTGCGAGTGGAAAACTAGGACATAATATAATTGATGATAGGGAAAAGAGAACGGTGGGCAGTCACGCCATCTTGTTGTGTGCTTGTCAACTAAGGCGAACAGATAAACGTAGATTTTTGAATGTTCGTATTTCATGATTTATCATTAAATTAAATTAAGTAACTAAAATTCGTATTTGTAAATAATCAAAGTCAATTAGCATTATTGAATGAAATTTAACTAATAATAAGAAAATTAAATGAATTGTATTTTGTCAAAAATGAGATTTTAGCATGCTCGTGCAGGGAATTTAAAATAACGATCGTACTGAGCTTCTTTCATTATCAGAAACTGTAAAATTGCATTAAAATCGAGTTTAAAATATCGTTTTGGTTACAAGTCCGGCAATCTTTGAAAGGTGAGAATCAACCCCGGCTAGCGAAGTGCGGTTTGGCAGACTTAGCCTTCATACGCCTTAGACATTTTTTTTTAAATCCAGGGTATGGAGATTTTTTAATGACGTTTTTCTTTACCGTTACAACATGTGATATTAATAAGTAATATTAATAAGTAATATTGATTGGTTTAATCTTAAAACGCATAATATTTTGTAAAAGTAGGCTAAATTTTTATCCACTAGGCTATCACTGCTTTATGCGAGTATTATGACGATTAAAATCTTAGTTGATAATATAGGATGGACTAGTTATTAATAATCATTAAATCTCTTTGCAAATCATTAGTTACTTTGACACTACTTTCATTATAAAAATGTTTGAAGTAATTTTTTTGCGACACTAAATTAATCGATATACATTTTACTCATTTGAAAAAATATTGAAATTGAGCAATCGTAAAACAAATTTCAAACTCCAAGAATGGGACAACCAACTATATTCGCTATGACAGATAATTCTTATAATATTGGGAGGTTGATTTCATTAAATCTGTTTTTGACACCCCTGAATCCATAAATTTTTGGTAACAATCAAACCCGATAATCTGTCAGTTACTCGAGATCAAATACGACATCTTCGATATTTAGGATCAAATTCAGCAATTTGCAAAATTAAACCTTAAATTCTAGCAATGCTAAATGATGAATACTAAAGTTAAGTGACAATATACGCAAAGTGACTGGCAGTGGTTGGATGTGAAGAGCCAAAGATCTAGTTCAGTGGCGTGCCATTGGAGAAGCCTATGTCCAGCAATGGACGATGGCAGACTGATTGTGTGTGTGTGTGTGCGTGTGCGTGTGTGTGCGTGTGTATGCGTGTGTGTGTGCGTGTGTGTGCGTGCGTGTGTTCGTGCGTGCGTGTGTGCGTGTGTGTGCGCCTATGCGTGTGTGTGCGCGTATGCGTGTGTGTGCGCGTATGCGTGTGTGTGCGCGTATGCGTGCGTGTGTGCGCGAGTACGTGCGTGTGCGTGTGCGTGCGTGCGAGCGTGCGTGCGATAGAGTGCGAGTGAGTGCGCGTGAGTGCGCGTGTGTGCGCGTGTGTGCGCGTGTGTGCGCGTGTGTGCGCGTGAGAGCGCGTGAGAGCGCGTGCGCGTGCGTGTGTGTGTGAATACCAAAGTTTATGTTATAATATAATTTTCGTGTCTGTAACAAATTATTTTAATATTTCTGTTATTGTATGCCCCTAAAAACTTTAAAAAATGGTTTTCTTTTTTAATTACCATAATTAACTTCAAGTACAGATATTTTTAAAACGCAAATGTCTATGCTTTTGCGTTGACATTCATATGTGTATATTTAAACATGACTTCCACTCACCCAACTCCATCTCCTTGTCATCATCATAGTCCTTCTCGCTGGACTCTTCGTTCTCCACCATTAAGTCGAAGAAAACCTGATTGAACACCATGGTGCACATAAGTCATAAAATATTATAATTTATATAATTCATCATCTTAAAGAAAAAGGATATCAGGGTTGTAACTAGTAAAAAATCTTACTTTTTGCCCAACTTTAAGGATAGTACAAATTTCTATAGTAATCAGTATAACCCAGGGTTTGACTACAGTCTCACCTGATAGCAAATGATAATGACTCCTATGGCGTGACACATCTGTCTGGCATTTTTTGAACAATGCATGAATAGGCACATGCCTATTCATTTAAGAAGCTGTAAGTTATCATTGACAGAAAATGCAGATGCAATCAGAATATTCCACTCTTTGGCCATCTGAATCAACATTGATGTTATGTATACATGTACTCACCGTTTTCTGGCTAAAAGTACTGAAGGTATTATCGAAACAGAACTTGTAGTCTCCTTCCATAGTTGAAGTGTGGCGATGAGAGTTCTCCGGCTTCTTGTAGTCGGCCACTATGACCCTACCCATGGGATCAGTCAGCTGGAATGATATGTCCAGTTCACCGTGAGTCACATCTATCACCTAGAATATAAATAATAATAAATATCTTAGGTCATCTCATCAAACACATCTGATTCTGAGGTCTGAATCTGTGTTATGGTAACCAAATGTCATATCACACCTGTAATCGCCGAAGAGGTAGGCAGGGAAGTGTAGGTTTGTTATACACCCCATCATAGTATGGGTGGGCAGCCTATTACAATACAAGACACAAGAAATTCAGAAACTGAGCCACTAGTAAGAACTTGGAGTAAAAAAAACAATAGGACCCGACTCAAAGATTGAACCCAAGATCTCTTAGTCAGCGGTCGGGCTTACCATTACTTGACTAACAATGGCTAATAAATTACATAAATATAGATATATCCAGACATAAAAACATATTTTCCAGACGCAAACACAGGGCAATCACTCATGCCCATCAAACAATTCTGACAATGAGTGAGAATTGAATCCACAGCTCCTAAATACACAATCACATTCACAAAATGCTGGACCAGCATGCCAGTCAATATTATGAACACAAGAATATTTTAATACGTTTTTATTAGTATAAAGCACTTTTATTAGCATAAAGTGTGTGGTTCTTTTTAAGTGATCTATTGTCACCATGCACCCCACACTTTTTTTACATTGCAATACATTATTTTTTTTTTTAGACCATTCTTAATTCAAATTTATTAAATAATTTTAGGCTATTCTTAATTTAAATTTATATACAATAGAATAATTTTTTTTTCTTATCTACATTATTCTTATTTAAATTTTTATTTTTTATTTTTTATTACATTTATCAAAAAAGCATTTTTTTTAGTTTTTTTTACCATCCTTCTTTCCTCCCTTTCATTTTCACCAATGTTGCCCTAGAGCAAGAGAGACAAAAGTAGTTTGTCAGGGTCAAAGCCAGTACAACGCCAATTCCATATATCCTTATAAAACATTTGTATGATTACATACAAAATAATTAATTAAATTATGTTTACCAATAATAGCACATTTTAATTGACTTTATCACATGTCAAAGCATAGATAAAAATATATATAGCACTCTTAAATGTAAGGTTTTAAGTCTGATATGGCTTTGTTCAGACAGATGGCAGAACCAAAAAAGTATATCTATCGAAATATATCTACCATTACAGCCATGTGGTGCTTCTTTACATTCATCACTCTCGTCTTGAACGCGGTATGATTTCAGAGACTTGATAGCAACATAACGCCTGTCCGCCTTTCCCAAATAGATAGACAGAGGAGTATAGTGATCTCACTTTTCATCAGATATGTTGGTTCGCATGGAATAGGGATAGACTGGATAGTAACAAAGATAATTAGTAATAAATAACATACCTGATACTCTATGTCTATTACTTCATTGGACAGTACTTTTTGATAGAAGCAATCCGTTTTGCCGGCTTGCACCATGAATGTCATATCTTTCTCGTACGCGACCGCCACACTGACCAATATTGCTAAGAATATACACCGCATTTCGGTATTGTTACCAATTCGACGTAAAAACTACTATCGCTTGTAAGGCAGAATGATTCGCAGATTTATTTATAGCACCGCAACACTACACTCGTATTTATAAATAGAGAAAACTAAATTCAATGTAAAATATTTATTAAACACCGCCAAATGTTAATAACGTAAATCAACTGACACACAGGGCTGCCAACATAGCAAATATATATTTTTATACCAAAATGGTTCATTATGAAAAGTGAACCTTATTATACAAATGAAATAAATTGTGGCTGTCACACCAGCTAGGCCTCGAGATGCGATAAAAGTTCTAGTTATTTATCAATAATAAGTATTATTAATGATATTTAGTGTACATCGACAGTTATTACTAGTGTAGTTCAATTTATACTTTCTTTAAATACAATTACAAACGCAATCTAATTTTCAAATGATCCTCTCTATATTAGATGAGATGTCTATGTTTATAGTATAGTTTAGTTATGTATCTACACGGTATAAATATAATACACTAATTTTGTTTTTATTTGTACTAAAATGCTCAAAAGTCTGGCAACTGGCCATTCCTCACATGTACTATTATATATAAGCGAAATTTCTGTAACAATTTTATTTTAGTTTGTCGCTTACTTAATATTTTCGTAATCTAATATTTATAAGATTTACAGTTTTGGATTATTTTCTGCAATAGCAATTCTATAACTTTGAACTGATAGACAATGCTGCAGTTCTATAACTTTAAAGTGACAGACAATGCTGCCAATATACGCTATAAAAAATTGGTTGCTTTTTAGTTTTCAAAGTTTTAACACACGGAAAAATGAATATCTGAATTAGTAATCGTGGTGTTTTTTTTTAAAAGAATCTCATTTATTGTTACAAAATGGCGAATCCGTCGAACCCAGGTGGCTCCAGTAGCTCTGCCAGTGGTCTGGTACAAAACAGTGCGTTAAGCTTTATTGCGTCTGCGCAGACGTCTAAAATAGGAACTGGGTTACCAGCTGGAGAGGCAGTGACTCAGTCAGGTAATAAAAACAATAGAACTTTGTATAAATAACGCTTGAAATAATCTTATTCGTGAGATATTTTTTTAACACTGGATATTTAAACACGTTTTTAATTTCCACAGTGCAATGTACTTAATTTAAAAAAAATATTTATTCGTATAGTGTTTCGTAAAGGCTGGTTTGAACAGTAGTCTTCGCATGATATCGGATTCTGCAGATCCATAGACTATACACCTCAAATAAAACTGCTGATTCCTGGCAGTAGTTACTCTTCAAAAATAATGTAGCACAACTTACTTAGTATTTGGACAAGTAGTATTCATGAGCTATGCCTCACATCACATATCACATCATCAGCCTGTTGAAGTCCATTGCTGGTCCCTTGAGGGATTTTGCTCATAATCTTCATTCATATGGGTTGGCGATTGCAGATGTCCGTTAGCGCTCAGGGTATGTAGCCATGTTTAGAAAAGGCAGGCCATACTGCGGCCCAACTTGGGAGTGGGGGTCGTGTGATATTTAGTACAGCATAGAGTTGGTGCAGATTATAATTTGTTGACTTATGTGTTCATTTCTATGAAATGTGATTTCTTGTTATAGGTCGCCTGATGCCAGCAGGACTGAAGGCACTATGTGAAGCTTGCTCGCGGGTGTACCCAGACCAGCCAAACCCACTTCAAGTTACCACTAGGCTTAAGTATTGGTATGATTTTCTTCCTTATAACAAAATATAAATTATTTGCCATTTAGGTGTGTCTTACACTCTCTGCCTACCCATTTGGAGGCATACAGGTGTGATTTTATGTTACAATTATCCTCTAGTCTACATTCACACTAATTTGCAAAGTAGTATGTTAAAATAATCTTATCAATATTGGCTGGATGTAGGGAAAATACCACTTCGAGTAGTGTGATATTCCTCTTCTCAATCACATCCTTGATTGAGGGTCATGACCACCTAGAGTAATTTTGCATGTGAGTGCTCTCCAGACAAGGGAGTGAATCTGCTGGCTTCTTGCAGCCATATAGATACTGATAGACAGATACTTTTGGGCTTTGTGAATAGCCTTTTGAGTAGTGTATTATAAAAATGAATTGTTTCCAGGTTGGGCGGCAATGATCCCTTGGATTACATTAGCATGTATTGGAATCCAGGCAGGCTGGAGGATAATATACCTGCCCATTGGCATTACATCAGGTACAGCTTGATGGACTATTGTTTTACCAGTCTGTTCCAGGATAGGCAGGGTGCACCAACTGTCAATTAATATCTCTGTCCTTGCAGACCTGACTGTGATCTTACAGACCAATAATAAGTTAAAATAACTCTTGATCTTTTTAAACTGCCTGTATAGATGTGTAAGATTTTTCTGACTTATTTTTAAAAGTATAACTTCTATTTGGAATTCCAAATCTCATCACCTCTCACCATCAAATCTAAATGAGCCTAAATCTTCTATAACACTGCTTTTCCTTTGGGATGAAGACAAATGCACCCATAGAACAGCAATTATAAAAAATATACTTGTATATACGGAGTCAGATTTAGGGGAGGGCAAGTGGGGCAACTGCCCGGGGCCTCCACAGGGGAGAGGACCCTGCAATGAAGATAAAAAAATATCCAAATTTTGACAGGTCAGCAACTTTTAAGATCTTCCTCTCAATCATTTGTTTTGCATTTTTTTTGCAATTCATCATTAATGTGGTAATTTAGTTTTTAATAAATTGTGTTTGACTTTAACAAATTACTACATTCTTTGTTGAAAAAATTTTATTTGTTGACAATAAATTTTTGAAAGAGTTGACAGAAAAAAATATTTTCTTTTATTTGGAATATAATTAATAATTAGGGCCTCGGAGTTCTTAGTTGCCCCAGGGCCTTCAGACTTCCAAATCCCGTTCTGTGTATATACTATTAAAAAAAAGTCAATGATATTTTTTCTTTTTCAAATTTTCAATTATTTTTTTACTTTAAATTTATTTGTGTACATTAATAATGAAACAAATAAATCAAGAAAGATAAAATGATAACTTTTATGGGCAAGAAGAGTTGGCTCAGTTTCACATGGCATAAGACCAGAATCCTATGTCAAAGTGTTTTTCAGCCACACCCTTTTCGCTATAATGTTAGGTGCATTTTATTACTTTGGGCGGTTTTTTATTTATTTATTATCATTTTATTGTACACAATGAGCAAGAATAATATAGAGTGAACTTAATGCCTAGTGACATTATCCACCACTGAGAAAATTTGAGACGAAATGTAATAATAGAGATTAATTTGAATGATTTAATTAATGATTTCAAGACAGGAATTATGGCTCCAATCGGTGCTATTGTCAGGTCAATCATGAGCAATATTGGATATTAATAAACCAATAATTAATTTTATGTTAAATCATCTGCTAGTTTTGGTCTGTCAGACCTGCACGGCGACGGCCGTGTGCACCGCGAGCCTGACCTGGCCCGCAGCTTGCAGTCGGGCTATGGGCTGGAGTTGACGCTGCGGTTAGCGTGGGATGCCGAGCCGCCTCTGTGGCCGGCCGCGCTCCTGCAGGCTCTGGCCAGATATATATTTACCACTGGTGGGTATTTGAGTAGACTTGTTGAATAGTGCTTAAAGGTACTTGACAAGCATGCTACACCGTAGGCCACACTGGCTTTCCATCAGGCAAGCCTGTGGCCAAGTGCCACCCTATAGTAAATAATTAAAAAATAAATATAATGTACCTTTTCAACATTATCAAAACTGTTATCTATTCATGTAAATAAAATTGATGTGTCCATTTGTAATGTCAAAATAATAGCTTTACAATTAGTATATAAAGTAAGCAAGCATATACATGTAATAAAAATGCATTTTTTAAATTGTTGTCTTTATGTATGTTTGTTCCGGGTAATCTCCAAAACGTATGAACCGATTTCGACGGAACTTTCACTGATAGATAGCTAATTTTATGAAACGTAAGTTAGACTAATTTAATTTTAGAAAAAGTTTTAACGACGGTGCTTCATTCTGTGTGAAATAAAAATTAAAAAGATGCAAATAAGTTAGAAATTGTCAATAAACTGATTATTTTCTTCAACTCTTTTATCGTTCGACATGTTCGACATGGATGTCTGATCAGAATGAGAGGGTCACAGCTGGCCAAGTGTGAATTACCAGACTTCACATACCATAGAAACCATTTAATATTTGATAAACAGTTTATAATAACTATTCTGAAGGGAACAAGTTCTGCGCCGGCGACCACATATCGTGGCACGCGGCGCTTGACGGCTCGCGGTCCAGGGTTCGACACCTGCTCGTGGCCAGCGACCCCCAGCTGTCCACTGTGGACACGCCGCACGGCAGCGTCAGCTTCTTGCAGGTGTGGTACCATACTTTCTTATATTTCATTGTATACACGGAAGAAAAGAGACAGTACAAGGGTTGGTCGTATTTCTAGAAGAATAGATATTCTTGGTTCAGGTAGGTTGAGTAACTTGTCTTATTGTCTAAAGCTTTAGTATCAAGATTATAACACAGAGAAAAAAGAGTACACCAGATAGTCTCTTACTCTTTTCTTCTCATACATAACAGTGTTTTGATAACATTTATTAGTGAATGTACATGCACCGGCTTAACTGATGTTACTTGTTCGGGACGCCCCGATTACTTTTGGACTTGTACGAGGTCCTTCATCATGAGCTCTCGCCGGTCGCAGCCAGGTCGCGGCGGATACACGTGAAACATACGTGAGTTAAGCCAGCACATATATAATCATGTGTATAAGCATTAATATGTTTAAGCATTTAATAGTGAAACGTTTGTTGATATAATTTGTAAAAAGCGCCCTCTCCTGTTGAGTAGCTGAAGGTAACTGATGTAAATCACATATACGCAAGCACCGTTCGTACATAATCTATTGGACTATCATACGGCTGACATTAGTACAGACTCTGGTAGATACAATACTGAAATTTTCATTTCGTCTACATTCTTTCATTTCGCATGCTATGAGAATTTTCGATATTGCTCATCTATTCATTTTCTTACTGGTTAGATATTCATAGATTGATTCATACCGACCGTTTAGTATTTGTTTGTTTTAATTATTCTGATTACTACTTTAACTGCATGTATTTTGTTATGTATTTGTTATTTTGTTATGTATTTTGTTGTACACCAACCGCATCAACTTACTGTAGCACTCGACAGATGTCATTTGACCGAGCTACTCGAGAACAAATTGCGCATAAATGGGACCACACTGAAAATCAGTAGCCGGGGGTTTCCGCGGCGAATACTGAGTGTGGCCCTTTTTCGCCCCGTTTGGATCTATTACTATTCCATTCTTTTATATATATATATATATATATATTTCTTATTTCTGGTTATCTCATATGTTCAGTTACATTTTATCGTTTATAGTTATTTTTTTATTCTGTTTTATTCTATACTGTGTGTCTGTCTCTATTTGGGCGAAATAAATATGTTTTTCTTTCTTTCTTTCTTCTTTCTAAATTGTTTATATTTTCTTTATAAACAGATGGTCGGGTGCACGAGCAGAGAGTTGAGGGCCGCGCAACGGGGTTCCGGGTTCGAGGTTCTGAAGGTCATCAGCGAGGACCCCAGGTGATATATTATAAATATTTAATTTCCAACTGTCGTACAGTGGAGTTTTTTTCTAATGAATGAAAGTGTTTTCTATACTGCTTAAAAACAAAACACAGTACTCTTTATTGCATACCAAAATAACAACAATAATAGTAATTGTTATTATTATTATTGTTATATCATGACGCCTTGCAGGATAGGCAGAGAGCACCGAGTGCCTAACATCTCCAATTCTTGAAAACAAAATGTGTTATTAAAATATTATTATTATTAAATAAACAGTACAATAGAAGACTTGTAATAGAACGAAGGTGTTATTTTACGTGGTAGGCGGAGAGAACCAAGTACCAAATATCTCTAAATTTACAGATTTCATATTCAATTTCTACATTCATGACTCTCTTCATATACTCATGTCTGACCCGGCGTGATAAAACGTAACATTACGGTTCTAACCTCCGAAGGGGTCAGCAGAGAAATGTAATATACTCTCATGTTTCACCAGTTAGGGTTAACATCCCAATGATAATATATTAATATAGATATTTTTACTTTAGATGTGGAGGCCCATGGCTGGTGACCAGGATCAACAGGCGCTCGTCAGCTAGGAGACTGCGGACTACTTGGAACACCTCGCAGCCGGCTGAGCTGGCCGGCGTGTCCGCTGCCGTCTCCTGGCACCCATACGTACCTGTAAGTACCATACCTGCCTTCTACTATACCATGAACAGAACTGGTGAAACATAGGAGTTTACTACACTCCTCTGCCTCCTCCATAACAGGAGTGATATTATTTCCTATGTGGGAGTGTACTACACTTTTTTGTTCACCCCTTTGGGTATTACAAGTATGATGTTACTTTCTACCACACTGTATTCCAACTGGGAGGGATAGAGGCCTTTTAATTACGTTGACTCTGACCGCAGTACGTTTGAAGGGCGTGATGGATGTAGAAAAAGCACAATATAAATATTTGGGACGCTGTGTCCCCTGTAGAGGACCTGGTGTGGTGATATATGCATAATAATGGTAAATGAGTGGGTAGTAGAGTAATTGGCAGATGTAACCCATGGACTTATTATAAGACTGTTGGAATAATGTGGGTAATATATTTTAGTCCAGTGAGAAATTGTTAATGAGTGACTAAAGTTCCAAAATTAAATTTTATGATAACATAATGTGCTTCGTCTACATTTATTGGTTCTCTCTGCCTACCCCGAAAGTGACAGCGTGGTCATATAACAACAATAAAACTGCATAATTAATTTTTTTATTTTCTAGGATCCAGGCGAACAATCCTCTCCCCCTCTGTCTCCGAGCCTGGAGCGGCAGATCAAGGAGACTCTGCAGCGGGGTCTCAGTAGCATGAGCGATCGGGGGACTGAGGGTTATAATTTTTTTTCTAATGTAAAAGCAAATGTATTATTGTTATTAATTTTGTTATTATTATTATTCGTTAGAGACTTGCCGTACTAGCAGATCTTGATTCTCTGTTTATACCATTGAAGTGAAAGCGAGGAATTATCGAGCTAGTTTCGTAATAGAAACCAGTACTAGCTTTTTTTATTATAACATGTACATAAAAAAAATTATTAAGGGTGGGTAGTTTAAAAATTGCTTTCGATTCTTTAACCGTCTAGGGGCGTGCACCAGCACAGAAGGATTGTAATTGCGGCGTATATCTGTAAATAAATTCAAATTTTTTGAGAGTATTTATATTTATAAGATGTAGAACACGCGGAAATCAACGTGACACTCCCAGTATCCGACTCTACCTACCAATACCTACCGTTCTCGTCTTCCCTCGTTCGCACCTCGCTATTACATCAGCACAGTGAGGTGCCCAGGTAACTTCTGCAGGTTATACTTGATCTTTTACTTTTTCATTTTCCCAGGCCACAACATGTCCACGGACAGCTTCGAGATGTCCAGCATAG
Organism: Croniades pieria auraria; assembly: GCA_018248815.1. Lineage (NCBI taxonomy): Eukaryota > Metazoa > Arthropoda > Insecta > Lepidoptera > Hesperiidae > Croniades > Croniades pieria. The sequence goes on from DWJK01001932.1 coordinate 12,042, forward strand.
AGCGGGCGCTGCCCCAGATACCCGAAACTATGCAGGTCTGTACTTTTACGAATAGTCGGTTTTTGTATTTCATCATCGTCAGCCTTTACTGTTCCACTGCTGGACATAGGCCTTTTGCAAGATGTGAATTTCCCAATTTGCTTTTTGTATATAGCTGAAGATATGGCAAAATAGAAAAAAACAGGCGAAGTCAATTTAAACCAAAAAAAATTCATTTTTATGCTATGAATAAAGTGCCGCCATCTGTTGAATGTTTTGTGAACTAATAATGTAATAGTTGCTTGGAGTACTCGCTAGATGGCAATACTATCATTTTAACTTCTAATAACGCCACAAGTCTCATGTCCTAATGAAGTCGGTTATTTTGAAATATCTCAACGAAACCAAGTGTGTTAATATATTATTTTAATATATAAAATAATGTTTCTAAGTATATTTTTAAGTAAAAAGAGTAGAAAACGAACAGACAGTCATAGAAGACCACTACACCCCATGGACAACTGCAACAGATTTCAAGATTAATCATAGACACCTTGCTGCTGCTGAGGACTGAAATAGTCACCTCTGGCGCTCTCTCGTATACATGTGGACACAACCACATCCTTTAGATTGAAACACAACTTGTACATACATATCTTCACGACAGGTCCATTACGGGGTAGGCAGAGATCACGGAGTAGCAAATATCTGTATTGTTGCAATACAGCTTAAATAAACACAACTTGCTTTAACATGTTCTTTATTGTAGTGTTGATAAAACAGAAGTATTGTATTTCTAGGGTTCATGGACGGAGGACAGCATAGAGTACTTGGATGGAGTCCATCTAATAATGGACAGCGAGGCGGCCAGCCTGCTGCCTCTCGCGATAGAGTGAGTCCATGTTAATATTATCAAAATAAAAAAAATATAAATCAGTTGGATAAATATAATACCTTATTAGGAGTAAAAGTAACAATTCCAGACTAATGGAATTTCAAGTTGGGAAAACTAAATAATACTTTATGCGATGCGGGGATGAATCACTTGATTTTGCTGGGCAATTCGGTGAACGAGCCAGCAGTGCGGCCAGCTGGAGGGAACTGTACAATTTAATTATTAATTTTTATGTAAAAAAAATGCAAAATAAATAATTAAATTGTACATTTCTCTATAATAATAAGGAGTGTAGCACACTCTCACGTTTCCCCAGTTACGTTAAAGTCCCATGGAATAGGTCGTGAGTAATAATAATAATTGTTTGTGCGTGTCAGCGGGCGCGTGCTGCACGGGCGACACTTCACGTGGCGGGCCGGCGCGCGCGCCGTCACGCTGCTGGCGGCCTGCGTGCACGGCGCCTTCGCCAGCGCCGCGCGCCCCTACGCCCGCCGCGCGCACTGGCTGCAGGTCAACGCACTGCACACGCTGCCTCAGATTATGTGGACCCTTACAGCATCCCACATGCTGCATACACCGCCCATTATTGTGATGTACTCCGTTGCAGCACCGTAAACCCCACACACTGCACACTTTGCCCATGAAAATGTATTCCTCTACAGCACCCCATACGCTACAGATACTGCCCATCACAATGATGAACGTGTCTACACCCTACATACTACATATACGGCCCATATTTAGTCTGTTGGTGCAGTCATTAGTGAACTTAGCTGTTGTACCAGGAGTTGTGGGTTAGATTCTTACTCAGAACAGATATTTGTGTGATGATCCCGAGTATTTGTTCTGTGTAAAAATCATACCCAGAATCCATAGCTCAGCTTTAAGTTTACTAACCATTAAACCTATAATGGTAAGCAAAGTTATGTATAATGTTCTCAAAGTTGTATAAGGTCATGCAACCATGACAAGAGTAATGACAAAGAGAGTAAATGACAAGAGTTTTTAAAATTGACAATGATACTGATAGTTATTTTCTTTTCCCAGATTGTGATACCAAAGGACTTGGCGTTGGAAATGTCAGCGCAAGTGGCGGCGTTCTCACAACTGGTGCCTACTGATTCGGAATCTGACAGTGATGAGGACAAACTCGTCAAGGGCTCTATACAGAGAGCGCTCTGCTGGCCGCGACGACGCCTGCGATTGACTGTAGTCTGAGTGTGTTAACTCTTTAAAGAGTATTGAAAACATTTTCATAGTGTGCTCGCATATTTGGATCTGGTGTGTGTTGAATGTGTTAAACAATCAGTGTTCAAAGTACTTCAATAGTGTGTTGGAAAGTGTCAGTGTTGACAATACCATAATTGTGTTTTGTCATAGTTCTATTATGACGAAAGAGACAAATATACCGTCAGAAATGAGGCTGGAGGTAAACTTAGGGCAATAATACCAGTATCTGATAAATTTGGCCCTGCCCCATAATACAAAGTTGAAAATGTACTTTGATTAAAGTCAAGTTTAATAAAGAGATGGGCTCTGTTCAAACGTCAATCATTTGTTTATTCGTCAGTAATGATTTCAAGTTGTTTCATTACAATGATAATGGTGCTTTTACTGGTGTCAGGAAAAGCATACAAATGTTATTTTATTATTATGATATAACCATGCACCCTCCACCTCCTTCGAGTTACACCTCTCGAGCGCGTGTTGCGGACCGCGGCGCGCTGTTGGGGACAGGGGGCAGCACTGTCGCGTATATGGCAGCACTGTCTCTGATAAGTTGTTACTAACAGATATATGTAGGAAAACGAGTTTTTATACGAGCTATTAATATGTTACAGTTAATATGAGTCTAATGTTATGTTCAATGTTGAAATATCTTTAGCCTTACAAGATAATATGATGTTTTGATTTCCTCTTGATAAACATTTCTAGGCAGGTGTGTGTGAAGTTTTTTTTTATATTTGTTATTTATTTCCATTTATATTAACGTTTTTATTGTAAATAAACTGCAATTAATACTGGCCTTGCACACATATCGCAATATTGTTAAGTCTTTATTTAGTTACAATGGCATGAGAATATTTGTAAATATATTGCAAAAGAAGAATAAAAAATGCAGTATTTTTTTCAGGAATTTTATTAAATTGTATATAATTATTGATGCTTTGTAATGACTGATGTTATGATATATTAATTTAATGATAAAAGAGGGATTCATGGTATAGAGTAATGCACATTTAGAAGAACCACATCAGGTTCGTAAGAAAAGAAATATATGTCAGTCTGTGCTCTCTGTCTACACCTTAAAGGATGTGTGATGATATAACAATAATAAAAAGAAATAATTGTTAACAGTGTAATCACTACACTCCCTATCAGATGTAAAAATTTAAATTATCATCACATGTAAAAATGTATTTGCAATATGTGATGTGCAATAAAGAAATTAACATAGACAAACTTTTTACCGATTTCAAGTAAGGGAAAGGTTCCCAATTCGCTTGTATTTTTTTGTCATCGTCATAAAGTATTTTCAATTAGTGGTTTGATAACCGTTGTTTTGGTAAAGTATGAATTTATCACCTATTCCAATGATAAATAATACCATATATAAATAATATCTTTGATACAAGTGAATTTTAATTACACATAATACATGTATTACATAAATATATTTTCTTTTTTCATTATCTACCCTCCTTTCATGACGTGTGATTAAAAGCCATTAATACTGGCAACAGATTTCAGCATGTGG
>DWJK01001933.1:0-15672 GCA_018248815.1 Croniades pieria auraria
GGCGTAAAACGTAACTGGTGAAACTTGGGAGTGTACTATGTTACTCTGCCTACCCGTTCGGGGATTACAGGCGTGATGTTACATTTTTATCCTGTACCACAGAAACGAAGTTTGGGGTAGAAGCTAATTAAGATATATATGTATAAACTAATACTTCGAGTGGAACCGTACTGACACAATAATTCAATAATGTAGTCATCATTATCGTCATTATCATCATCAGCCCGCCATCGTTCACTGCTAGATATACTCCTCTCCAATAGCACGCTACTGAGCTCGATCTTCAGCTCTTCGCATTTAAAATAACAATAATATAAGAATAGCTAAAGTACCTCAGTTTATTGTATTATTTGAAGGAACAGTTACAGAAGTTGGTTAACATTCCATGAAAAGTTCCTTAGCATTCGTGCTATTCCTTCTTAGTAGTTACTTTCGCGCTTCGTTAAGAAACTAATCGGTCTGTTGTACCCCATTGCGTTGCTAGCTCCTTTGATTGCGCGATTGATAAATAACAACCTGTTCAATTCATTTGTTGTTTGGATCATATTTGGCTCACGCTGCTCTTTGCCTACCTCATAATGAACCTGGCGCGGTGGTATAAAAATAAAAACATAGCTCTGTAATTTTTTATATTTTCGTAATAGATTGTATCAATGAGTTTGCAATTAATCATTTCAAAGTCTATAAACCTGATGATGCGTTTTTTGGGAAGAAGAACTAGTTGGCAGTGGTACGTATAGTGGTGTTTGTGGGAGGGCCGGCGTTTTACACTACATGGTAATATTCCGTACTGCAGAACTTTGCATAAAAATTTGAACGTAACTATTAACAATATATCTACAAAATAACTTCAGACTCAGTGAACGATATATTCCAAATTAAAGTTCCTTATTGTTTCGCGTAGTACCGGATATTGCACTGCTGTTTTATGGAATGCATAATACTAAAAGACATTGGCGTGGAGCCGCCGTCGCCGGAACGGCCGGAACACGATGGCAGAAGGCGTTTTGGCGCGCAGTTAGTGATAAAAACTTTTGTAATTACACTCATTTAGGACAAGGAAGCCGTTGACGCGGTGTCGCGCCAAAAATGCTATTATTTTCGCAGCAAGCTTGCTAACTTCTTTAACACTGCGACTGAGAACTGTTACTTTTTATTGCTGTATTAAAATGACTTGAGTACTTGATAAAATGCTTGTACATTAGAACATTGATTGGAGTTGCGTCTTAACCCTTAAACTCTTAGTCATTTTTGTTCTGTTGAATACGACTAGCAACGTAAAATCACGCCGGTAATCCCCACAGGGGTAGGCAGATAATATTAAGTGGTAGATAATATTAAGTTACAATTATTGTATTTCAGAATTTTAACCAGTCGGTCCAATAGTTCAGTAGATGTTTAGGTGGTAATTTAGGGTTGTAAACGAAGAGTTTTTTTGCACACATTTAGCAAAAATGATCTAGAGATTGGTAATGCGTGGTGTTTATTTATTACATGACCAAATGTGTAAGCCCTCTGTTTCTCTAGTAGGGCTGAGTCTAATGTCATCAATTTGATGTTGGTACAAAAAACTTATAATTTTGGTCAACCCTATTATAATATGCTAGCTAAGTGGAAATTATGTGGAATTGATCCCCAACCTGCGTGACCACTGCTGGGATTGTGGCCAAAAATTCCTGAGTTTTCCAGCCTTTTCAGTCATTAGACAGGCTGACGCTGATGCTGAATTGGAAATAATCTCTTCACCATTTTATTACCAAACTAAGTTACAGAGAAGTTTATCTGAAGTTTTAGAGTTTATTATTATGAGTATCATTTATTTAAACTTGTGGCTTTTGACTTTGACTTTTTATACAACTTTTTCAACATTCAAATCCTTTATGTACCCAAGCGACACTTATTTACGATATAAATAAGTCGAGGCTTAAATGGCATTGTTACGAAAAATTACGTTTGATTTTTGACATTCGCCTTGGTTCCATTACGAAACTCGTAACTATATTTTTCGGAACTATAATATCATTAATTGGAATCAAAAGATGTAGTTAGTCGCTACCTAATATGGTATACTAAATTTAACCAGTAACTGGTGAAACGTGGGAGTGTACTACACTCCCCTACCCCTTCGGGGATTACAGGCGTGATGTTACGTTTTGTTAGGTCAATTTAACTAGTTTTAAGAGTGGGAGAAATAAGAATAGAACGAGTATGAAGCAGAAGAATTTAGTCCAATATAGCTTCATTTTAAAAAATATTACGATATGTTATTTTAATGTAGTCATTAAAGTTTTATGAAACAACTATTTTTAAGCTATTATTTAAGATTAACGCAGTATATTTGCCTGTAATATTTTTATGTTTTCTTCTCTGTACATGAAATAAATAGTTGCCATCATGAACAACGCACGCAGCTATCGGCTCGTCACAAATGAATACATATTTAGGGTAAATTACTTGTAGTCTGTGTACAGGATAGTGATTTGTTAATAAAAAGCAGCGAGCGCCGTAAAATAACGGCAACATTAATAACAATTTCTGAATAATTTGTTCCGTAAAATGATAATCCTCGTCCGGACATAGGGAGCCGTGTCAGGCGGTGACAGGCACGAGTCGCGGGGCCGCTCGTAAAAACTTTCCTAATTATCCACATTTTGTTACTAAGAACCTCCACTCGCGGCACATTATATTTTCCAGTTCACTCCGCGGATTTCGTGTCCACCGGGTCACGGCGCAGCGCTTGCCGTTCGTTACTTGAAGAATTACTTAATTAATATTGAAAGAAACGAAACTGTTATTTTTTCTTCGTTTTAGTCTTTATCATTGAATTTATATTTTTTATTTTTTCATTGACAAAAATATTTGGCACTGAGCTCATTGTTTATTCCGTGAGGGACTTGACGTGAAGATACGTATGTATTGAATTTCTACTTGTTCTATTAGTATTGTGTCGTAAGGGTTTGTACGGGGTAGTTAGGGAGCACCGAGTAGCAGATGTCTCTGATCTTATAAGACCTGACGTTTTATCCAATTACTATTCAAGCTTTATCAAATTAAGAAAAATATACAAAACACTACATAATATCACAAATGATTTAATACTACCGACATTTGTCATGAAAATTCTTGTAACTCTAGGAACTATGTTAAACTACGAACCGGTATAGCTCACGCATGTTTTTTTTGGATAGCCTGCGTAATTTCAAACCTACCAGAAATCTTCAGTCCACAAGTAGTACTTTTTCTTTTATTTATTTATCAATTTTGTTCATAAAGAAATTTACGATAGAAAAAAAATCATACAAACGAAATTATGTACAGTGGCGCTACTTATCTCTTAACGAGATACTACAGCAACTACTCTGGCTACCCCAAAAACATACGTAAATTAAACCAGTACGTTATATAGATAGCCGGGAAACGTTTAAAAGTAATATATTATAAGCTATTCTAGTTTGTCTACAATAATTGCAACAAATCGCATTTTATGCTTCAAAATCGCTAGGGACTTGCAGTTCGGTTTCAAAAAACCGCAACGATATATATGAAATCTTGAAATGACCATTCCTATTCCATGGGACGTAAACGTAACTGGTGAAACGTGGGAGTGTACTACACTCCTCTGCCTACCCCTTCGGGGATTACAGGCGTGATGATGTTACTAGGATCATTATTAGAGTCTCTCTGTGCTAGACACGGGTGGCTTTCTTGCAATTGAGCTAGGATTGTACTCCACTTAGCCGCTCGATTGTGGTTTAGCAGTTGGTCCTTAGCAAGGTTGCGAGTTATTGTCCGACGGTTACGTCAAAGACATGAAAAACCTTGAAGTTCAGCTGTGACTAACTGATTAACGTGCAGTTTGAAACACGAAACCTGAGATGAAAATTTGCAGATAAATTGTGGCTTTATATCTGCAGTGTTTAAAGTTAAGTAATACGGGGCGTAGTCAGCACTTGGATGGGTGACCGTTTGTGGAAAATTTCCAGGAGCATTTCCATACTTTGGCGAGCTCACGAAGCAATCAGGCCCGGTTGCGAAAGAGTCCTATGCCCAGCAGTGGGACGTAAATATTGTTACAATCAGACCAGTCAATCACACACACATGTACTAAAAATAAGAATATGATTTTTAGTTCTTAATTTAACTATGACTCACATTTGTTGGTAATTACGTGACTTTTTAACTATCTTAGTGCTTTGCCTAAACTTATTTAAAAATTAAATTAAAATGATGATACTAATTATATAGGCAGATAAACTTCATTAGACACGTAGTATACAAAATCCCTCATATTCTGCACGAATCGTTACAGTCAACATCAGAGGAGCCAAGAAATTATGCCATGATTAATTTGAATGCGTACTGCAGCGGTCTGAGTTCTCGTATAATTTGTATCGTGTTACTTGAGTCTAGCGGGAGTGTATGCGACACAATTTGTTAATCTCGATTTAAATCCAGCGCTCATGCATATGGAATGAACCGAGCGACGGACAACTGATCCTATTTTGTCATGCGAACAAATCGTTTCGAATCTTTTTTTAAGTTGAACGGATTTAAAAAATGAAACGAACCTAACAGAAAAGGTTCCGTACGTCGATCATAACGCAGATGTGCATTCGCTGTTGAGTGAGTGTGAAGAGTGTAGGCACACACTTGGAAATGTAAGGTGGATACTTTTATATTTTTGTTAGTACTGATATGACTCAATACAATTAACCCATTTCAGTATTCAATCGTATATATTGTATTTGTACTGCTTACATTTGTTTTATAGAATGATTATAAATTAAAAGTAGCCGTATTCATTACACAATCCTCAACAAGAGCGCCATTTTTATTTAAATTGTAAAACTTTATATTGTAAGTAAATACTGTTTCTAAATATGAAAATCCCCATTCGATGCTTGACCGCTGCGGCGTGCAGACGTACCGTAAGTTATATGTGAAAAATATTACTAATAAAGTGTGCTCGTAAAGTCTAATCTAGACTCCAGACACTTTATTAAGGTGGACTGCGTGCGCTTACGCTGTTCCAGTACCATTAATATTCATGAGATATGTTGCACTAGCGGTTTATATAATATTTATTCCAATTAAGCAGAACATCGTTCAAGGCGACCGCTATTGTGTCCTTGACTGATGTAACGTGGCTAGAATGTAAGTAATAAAACTTTGTATTATTATATTAAATCATAGGGAGATAAGAAGAAACTCAACCCAAGGTTTGCGAACCCGGCCGCTGGTGATTGGTTCGATTCCCATCGAAGGTAAATATTTGTTTTATGAGAAACAAATATTTGTGGATATAAAAAATAGGTATGTACATGTGTATATTTTTTGGTACCTTATATGTATATATATTTGCTCTGGTAACCTTAGGATAGGTTAATCGTATAGGCATACTCAATATATTTATTTATTTATTCACAAACGCCATATAGACTTTCATACTTCAAGTTTTATTACAAATATAGAAGCTAAAACAGTACAAAGGGATGAAATTTTAAATAGTATTAAATTTGAGGATTATGTTTTGTTCATATTCGTCTAGGTCTAGTATTTTTCGATGGCGTTGCGCTGCGACTGGCGAGCGTGATTTAATTACGGCGACAAATGAAATATCGGGTGTTCGTCACGAAAATCGACGTTAGCCGTAATATCAGCGACAAAGACATACAGCCGTGATCTCTATATGATAGAGTGAAGTATATTATGTATTTTAGTACCTACTTCGAAAAAATATTGTAAATATAGCGATACTAGTTATAAGTTTTATATAAAAAATATGTGATACGTAAAATGGATGACTGATTGGAATATTAATATTATTTTTCGTTAAATAATTACAAGCTAGGGTCTTTATATCTTATTGTATATTTTATTCATATGTGTAGACCACAAGATATTTCGACTTGCAGTTAAATCGACTCTACCTTTTTTTCATAAAATATTTAACTCGACATTTGCAATTACTTATTTAATATTTATAATAAAGAGCGTTTATTTTTTAAATCGGAATAGCTCTTTATATTTATAAATGAAATAAATTTCTTAACACACCATAAAATTATACCAGTACAGCTTTCTAATAAGGATAATTGTATAGAATCTCAAGTCGCAGCCGTGTGTTGTTAAATTGGTACACGTGTTGTGAGCGGTGGAAGTTTCCGACGTCCTTAACCGCGCCGGAGCAAAAACAAGAGACGAGAGAGCCGTTATACTGTTCAACAATATGAAGCTTCTCAGAAGACGAATGCAGTAACGGTACATTGCCAGCCGCACTGTCCGCCGAATGCAGAATGAAGGGTTTCGGACTTGCAGTACAGTGAATGCTAAGCGATTCGCCCGCTTTTACAGTAACTTGTTTGAAACAATGTGATAGTTATTATATAATCGCGCCTGGTTCCTTATGGTTTAGGCAGAGTAACGAATGTCTAAAACGTCTGTCGTTACAGACCTGATTGCTGCCAGCGTTATACATATAATAATTTGATGTAATAGTACCTTAAATGATAATAACATCTTTGAGCTTCTCACTTACCGCTATTTGATCTCAAACTAGACAGTCTGGTACTATGAAAACTAAATATGGTTATAATCTGTATGTCTGTAAGTGTAAATCTGTAAGTAAATAAATTGCTTCAGCGAAGTTTTAAATCTGATTTACTATTGAATGTTTCGTGAGTATTTATACACATGATTAAATATGTACCAGCTTAACTCACGTAGGTTTTTCGGGATGGCCCCACTAGTTTCGGACCTGTACGTGGTCCTTCCTCATGAGCTCCCGCCGCTTGCAGCGAAGTCGCGACGGAGACTGCAACGCCATCTCGAAAAACGTACGTGAGTTAAGTCGGTACATATTTAATCATGTTTTAAATCTGATTTAAATAAAGTTAAATATATTATGTGTCAGTAAAACTCATGTGCGGTTATGGGTAAGCATAAGTAGTTCGTAATATACTTTTAATGTTCCTGCCAAAACTGTTCGATATCAACAGCGTAAAGCTATTCCAAAAATATCATGATTTTAACGCTTTAACGTGTTATAAAGCTACATATAATGATAATACCAATAAAATATGTCAGTCTATAGATATATATCCAATAGCTCTAACTTCCCAAACAGAATAATCTTTACAAAATCCCTCTACTGCTTTACTGGTGAAACGTGGGAGTATATTACATTCCTCAGCATAAACCTTCGGGGATTATAAGCGTGATGTTACGTTTATGTTCTATTGCCTTACATAGTATAGCTTTCAGTATGCGCTCGAGTGTACAACATGGTCTGTTTCCAGTGTGTCGTTGATGAAGGCCCGTTGTTAACATCGCTGATCTTTGGCAACGCTCGTTCTCTCGAATATCGATTGTACCCGCCACAAACTGGGAGTAATGAAATACACGAAGTAATTTGTTGAATTCGTTGGGGGATTTCGGGGTATTTTGGCGAAGCTTTAATTAATAAGCAAAGTACATTACGTCGGCACACTCCCCGGTGAATGGTCTACGGGTGAAAAATTCTACTTGGATTTTTTTTTCGTCATTGTCATCGGTAAATTTCTTTTAGCGTTCTTTAAGTGTACTGTGTATGTTGAACAAACATTTGTACGCAGTCGGTGAGAATTAAAAGAGCATGTTGAGATGTATCTCTTGATGTATTCGTAATTGGCTTCGCTGAACTTGGAGCGGGTGCTTGACATTGAAACTGATTCGAGAGCCAAAAAATGCTTTGAAATACGCGAACTCGTGAAAAATAGCGACGATGAGTAAAATGTTTTTATAGATACCATATTCAATATGACATATTTTTGAAGTTGAATATTTTTAAGGGAATTCTTTCTGCGGTGTGTATTGTGTTCAGCAGAGACGTTCTTATGCCGTATGGTGAATTAAATAGTTAATGCTGTATAACTGTTTTAAAACGGAATTCAACTTGATAGATCGCAGTGGATAGAGGGTTCCTTTCAGACAATTTGTTAGCAATATTTTTTCAAAATGTTGGTCACTATGCTAGTTTGCTGATGACTAAATTTCAATGTACACTCACAAGAATACAATTTCCAAAAAAAAAAATCTGATCTGACTCATCGTTAATTTAATAGCGGCAAATGGGTATATGAACGAAATTTGTGACGGCGCTACATAGCGAATCGATGTTCCGACGTATCCGTGTCGCCGCTGTCTACTTATTTCCAATTCAAGTATGGATGCGCAAGAGTTGCGCAACAGTGCGAATATCCGAAGTGGCGGTCAATGCACCGGGCATATAAAATGACGCTCCAATGCGATACTTTGTTCTACCCGCTTGGCGCCGATCCCAAGTTTAATCATATTTGTTTTTCTTCGCATCTTTTTAAATGACGCATCTGTAATCAAACGACATTTCTTTTTATCGTAACCATCTTTCATAACCGAATAAAGAGACTTAAACAAATACTATGTGAAAAGGATAGGGTTAATAATAGGGATATTTGGCACTCCGTGCTCTCTGCCTACCCCGTAAGGGACCTGGCGTGAAGATATCTATGTATGTATGTACTACGTAAAAACCTTCTAACGTCAATAATGTCGTTGTTGTACTTTATGACGTATTTAACGAAAAATGACGTAGAAGTTCGAAAGATTGTTAACGTCGTTACCTTTTTAACGATTGGACATCGAAAGTTTCTATCGCATGGTGTCGTTTTTATGTGCCTGTACATAAAAATAAAATTTATGGATCACTTAAACTTGACGCCATCGCTGTGTCTATAGCGGGGTTGGTTTTCACAATGATCACGTTGGCAACGTCTTTATTGGTGTCATTTGATAAATAATGTTGATGATCCTAATAAAGTGTTACGTACACCATTGAAAGTATCAGTTTTAAAGGGATTTTGTTATCAGAGAGATAGCACTCGTTATGAGGTAATTATCTATTGAAAATTAGTAATCAATTGTGTATAACCGCATTGAGATTTTATTTCATAGTGTGCGTGTATATTGTAACATAATTATAATACTTACGAAAATAAAAAGCGACTTTGCCAATGTAAAAAAAACGTGTTCGTAAAAATACGTCGTAGCGGCATTTTAGCGTTTCCCGAATCGTTCGTTTCACGGCCGTTCGTTCACACAGAACGGCTAAATTCGTCGGGCAAAGGTCAAAAAACGACTGCAGCACGCGAACACGCGACCGATTCACTTGACTGCGATCTGATTAGTTTAGGACCCGAGTATGTTAATTAAAATTTTCAGCAGCCTTTCATCAAATACGAGAGTGATGTGTGTCGAATAATTACGTCAGGTCTCTAAGGAGAGATATATTTGCACTCGATGTTATTTGCCTGTCCTGTAAGGGATATGCTGTGACGATTGAATAATAGTTGTACATAACTATTTTAATATTTTATTCAAAGTGGTTTAAAAAATCTTTATCTATTCTTTCTAAAATTAATGCTAAAATTAAATTCTAAAATTAATCTTTCTAAAATTCTATATATCTATTCTTTTTAAAATTAATTTTAAAAAGAATAGTTTAATTTAAATTAAAAACTTAACACGAAGAGCTGAGCTCACATAAATCTGATTAGAATATCGCTTGTACAAATTGTTACATTAAAAATAGGATATTAGACTCATTAAACAGACTAAACAAACTTCGCCATGCTTTGTTGTTATCTTAGCCCTTAGACCATCGCTTTTATTTCCATTGAGGAGTGAAGATTACACCCGGGTTCAGTCACTGATTTGGTGGTAACTGCCTTTAAGGTAGTACATATCATTTCTTAGGGTATTACAATGTTATCCTGTCTCATAGTTAAAGGCTTAGAGGGTTATATATCCCACAATAGCTTCGACTGTATCACAGCCTGAGACAGCCGATTGAAATTCCATAAGTTTAATAAAGGGAGTATTTTATACTGCTAATACTGCTGCAACTGCTAAACTCATATATAGTAAGTAATGAAATTTTCTTTTGTTGCAGGTATGTATCATCGTATGTGACTACTGAACAGAAATTCTTTCCAATCGTGGAGTTTTGAAAGTGTTTCAGGTTTGCATTTAAAATGTGGTTCTTGATTTGATTTCACTTTCCTTTGCCTAGTGTGTATGTCGATTTCGGTAGATTGGAGTTTGATAGAAAATTCGTTATTTTTTTCACCATATGAGAGGCACAGTAGCACATATCACAATACATGTAGCACAGTTTATATTATGACAATTAATAATGAACGGTCTTGTCAGTTAAAAACGATTTCTTCCTGCTAACCCATTTTGTAATAATATTTTTTTTATATGATATATACAGCACTATATACCAATGTATGTACCGGATTAACACGCGTTAGTTTTTCGGGGTGGCCCAACTAGTTTCGGAACTGTAAGAGGTCCTTCCTCATGAGCTCCCCACCGTTTGCAGCGAGGTCGCGCCGGAGACCGCTTACTTACGTGACTTAAACCGGTGTATATATAATCATGTGTATAAACACTCACGAGGCATTTCGTAGTATTTATATATATACACACAAATGGAATATTACTATCTAGTAATAATACTTTTCTCTTAGAGCGAACGTTTTAGTGTTTCGCGCCACAGACATGAGCAAAAATAACTGACTGCTTGGCGAGAACCTTTAGACAACTCTATGGTGAGGAATAGAACCTGAAACAGACAAATAAGCTTAGCATTGTTGTCATGTGCTTTACTTATTGCTAGTCGATGGAAATTATGAACATTCCAGAATTTTATTTTAATTTTCCTCATTATATTAGTAGGTCATCGGTCAAGAGTATATTTCACAGTCGATTGCCCAGCCCCCCGCATGCATCAATGCTTTTTCTATAGCTGCACACGGTCGCGTCACGGTCAACGCACCCTTTTGCCCTTATATATATATAAAAGCTATTTAAAGTGGTCTGCCTGGCCAACCTTAGGTTTTTAAATACCAAGTATTTCTACGCAGGCTGGAAGTAACGAAGGTGACTTTTGCTAATTTATTTATACATTACCGTCTCGATAAGTGCTAGTACATATTTTAAATGTAAATTAGAAATCGATATGTTTTTCACTATGTAGTACCTACCTACTATAAAATGTGTAGGTGCTATTTTTTTTTCTTCTAATTTCATTATTATGTGATAATAGTTCAGTTCTAATTAGGCTATTTTACAATTTCCCGGTTGGTTATGGCTAATTGACGTTTTGTTAAATGAATGAATGTATATGTATAAAATTCGTAAAATGAATATATCTTTGGTACATGCTAACGTTGAGAAAAGGCACAATTAAAGATATTTTAAAATATTGAGCGCTTGAAAACAACACAAATGTAAATGTTCTAGTGTCATCGATGCATCTCACGTGTCCTTTGAGCGAGGGATATTTATGGAAGAGCCTTGCGGGAGTCCAGTGCATCACATGCAACATTGTAACTATATCCTTAAATACATCCCGACTGTTGTGAGACGATTATGCATGTTGGTTTTTATGTAATAAAATTAGCCATTGTGGTAACCGAGACATCGTTAAAGCTCCTTATGTCTGTATCAAAGCGCATACAATAAAATTAAACTCGGTCTAATTAGAGTTTACAATGCGTGCTCTGCGTATGAGAGGCTTAAGTTGAACACCTCTTTAATTGATTCTGTACTGCTGTCCTTTAAATGGGAACATGACAGCGCAGTGATAGCCTAGTGGTTTAAGAATTCAGCCTCTCACTCCGGGGGTGCCGGGTTCAAATCCATGGCGCGCACCTCTTTACAAAAGTGCGTTTTAAGTTTAAATATCACTTACTAATGGAGAAGGAAAACATCGTGAGGAAAACCTTAGAATTTATGAAAAAAAATTCTAAGGTGTGTGAAGTCTGCCAACCCGCAATTGCCCAGCGTGCAGACTATGGCCTTAACGCTCTCGAGATGAGAAGATCATATTCCAACAGTGGAATGATAAATGGGTCGACGAGTATTACTGTAATTAAGGTTTGATGTTAATTTAATTAAAATGTAATTTAGATCTCTTTAATTTTGTTCACCGTTTAAAACTGAGATGTCATTATCCTGTTGTTTTCAAAATGCATGATTGAATGTTCCGGCCGGTGTGAAATAAGTAACAAGGATTTGTATGAGCAAATCGTTTTTGAAAAATGTTGTCTGAGGTGTTTTCTTAACAAAACTCAATCGGGCACATGAAGCTAGAACATAGCAATATATTCCAGGACTGGCCTGCGGAGTCAAGCGATTGTTTCATACCCAGACAACAAAAACATATTTGTGTTCAGAATACAAACTCTGGGTGAAAATCGCACCCGTTTCTATGTTTTTCCTTCCTTTATCATTCCTTTCTCATTCATTCCTTCCTTCATTCATTCCTTCCTTCCTTCTCATTTATTCCTTCATCATGTCTTTTCTTGATATTAGACGAAGGAGCTGCAGAAAATAGATTTAACCCAAAAGAACAATTTGATTACGTCGCTGGTCAGGCATAGCGTCAGTGACAGAGGGCGCAGGTGTCGCGATAAGGTTTTACGATCGCTTCTCTCATTGCGAACTTTGTTATTGTACTCTGCCTCATTGCTTGCGCCAGGCCCGGACTGCTCTGAAGATTTATTGTTATTATATCCTCACGCTAAGTCCCTTGAGATTAGGCCAGAGTACGGAGTGGCGTATATCTATATTTTTTCAGACTTGACATGTTTCTTCTTTATTTGTTACTCTCTTAGTTTTAAATTAAGATACAGATCTTATTTATTAGAAGCACAAAAGCGAAACCCATAAAAAATTTAGTGCATTCGTAAATTTTTTCATAAATATATCGGTATCATTGATATTCTGTAAATTACGACTAAGTTATCTCGGCATTTTGGAGAGTCGGCTGGCAGTTCGAGCTACTCATTAACCAATATGTTACCTATTTGCTCAAGAAAGATGAGTCTAAACGAAACATCACGCCCGTAGACCCCGAAGGGGTAGGCAGAGGAGTGTAGTACGCTCCCACGTATCACCAGTTACGTTTACGTCCCATGGAATAGGTGGTGAGCCCATTGCTATACACCGGGCACTCATGTAGACTCCGAGTCACTACTAGAAATTCAAAATTAGAAAATTCCCATAGTACCCGATCCGGGATTTGAACCTAGAACTTCCCGTTAGGCAATCGCGCTTACAACCACTCGACCAACGAGGCAATCAAAGATGGGTAATTCACTGGAACTTTATTTATAGAACTATTTCTATTAGTTCAATGTGTCAAAAACAGGAAAATGAACAAACAAATAATAAGTTACCTTTATGAGTATTTAATGCTTTGTTCGTGATTTAATGTTACTAGAAAAATAATTCCAATGTGTCATGCTCTAGGAAACCAGTAGAAACCGGATTCTTACATCTGGATTTTGAGTTTCATCAAATCAACTATTTTCGTGCACATTGGCGTTGAAAAAAACACAATATTCAAATCCTTCGCATCTAACATAAAATAGAAAAATACAAGTTATTTGTTTGATTAAATATATTCATTTTACTACTAAACATTCAGTAGGTCTCTATACATGGTTAAATTATTTACCACCGCCTCCGCCGTGGCCTCGCTGCGTTTAGGATAGGTGAAGGTCTGAACTAGTCGAGCCATCCCGAAAAAAGATACATTAGTTAAGTCAATGAACAATTAGTTCAAGTATATACACCCCGCACCTCTCCTCTCACGAAAATAATTTAAAAATCTGATAGAATTCGTCAATTCGAATACGTCTCTGGCATTGTGAAAGGCTTGAAAGGATTGTATTCAAGCGAAAAGTCATATAAAATGTCGTGATATTGTAAACCACTTCAATCATCTGAAATGAACGTAATCCTAGTGCTGGTGGCTGCTCTCCTGTTGGCCGAGACGCAGGTGGAGGCTGGTGAGTTACATCACCATAACTGTTTACACACATTTTGGGAATTACAATTGAACCTATTTCAGTGACATCTATTGGACATCTTTGTGTACGATAGCGAAATCAAGAAACGAGACGTGATACCTGGCTTTACAGGACCTGGAGGCTTTACCTCGTCTGTGTCTATTTTTAGGTTGAAGCTCAGCTGAATTCAGGGTTGGATTAATAGATGTAAAT
The DNA here is from genome assembly GCA_018248815.1 of Croniades pieria auraria. Classification (NCBI taxonomy): domain Eukaryota; kingdom Metazoa; phylum Arthropoda; class Insecta; order Lepidoptera; family Hesperiidae; genus Croniades; species Croniades pieria. Next base: position 14,094 of record DWJK01001933.1, read on the forward strand.
AAACATAAAACCCTTCGCGAACATTACGAAGTCAAATAAATCCGTTATTCGCAGAAGATTATAATTCTTGTGATAGGAGAATATCTAGTTTTATCTATATGATTAAATAAAATTGGAGTGTCTGTTTGTAATATTAAAATAACCGCTTTTTACTAAATGCATATGTATGTATACACTGGCTGGATAGATTTTGACCGGATTTTCATTGGCAGATAGCTAATGTAATAAGGAGTAACTTATGCTAGTTTTATTTTAGAATTTTAGTAAAAAAAAGGACTAAATGGAGAAATATGTACAAAAACAAAATATCGATTCACAAAATAGAAGAATTTCATTCAAATTAGCATAGATATTTCTATATGAGAAATACAGAATTAATAAGTTAAGTACTGTAAAATCTGCGAACTGAACAATAACTGTTTTGTTCAATTCCACGCGGACGAAGTCGCGGGCACAGCTAGTAGGTACATAAATATGTATATGGGTATCAATTAGGCTAGAAGACCCTCGATTAGTTATAACAAAATTTTTTTATGAGACTGGGTTCAAACGTCACATTTAGTTATTAGGTTTAAGAATCCCTATTATAATTGCTTTAGATTCTCGATAACCATTCTAATGATGCCTGGAATAGAATTAGTTGCATTTTCTCACAAGTACGCAGCAGAATTACTCTTAAAATATTCTCCATCGTGTATGAAGACTGCTAACAGGCACTTGGTCGGTACAGCAGGACAAGTCCTTAATAATAATAATCAAACCATTTGTCATTCCACTGTTGGAATATGGGTCTCCTCTTATATAGAGAGGGTTAAGGTCGTAGTCCGCCACGCTGGCCAAGTGTGGGTTGGCAGAATTCACACACCTTAGAATTTTTTTTTTTTATAAATTCTAAGATATGCAGGTTTCCTCGCAATGGTTTCCATCACCGTTAGCAGGTGATATTTAACCTTAAAACATACTTTTTTAAAGAGGTGAACGTTATAAATTTGAACCCAGCACCCCCGAAGTGAGTGGCTGACTTTTAACTATTAGCCTATCACTGTTTTTTTTTAAATAATATAGTTGATGATAATGACGCAGCACTTGGTTCATGCTGAAGCACTGGTCGTAAATTGTGATGCCTATGTTTCTATAACTTACCGCAAGTCGCGCTCTGTTTTGTTCTCTGGCGTAACTTTGTGTAGCCAGATTTTCCGAAGCAGATTCTGATTTCGTATTCGCTGTCGGCTGCAGCTGATATTTCTACTTTATTTAACTACAGAATTTCCTTCGAGCTCATACCGCCGACTTAAAATTGGTGAGGCAAATTTCTTGCCAGCATTAACTTGAACTCATCAAAATAGAAGAAGTTTTCGATGGAGAAAGGGCCTCTTAAATTTAAACCAAATTTACATACATTTGTGAAAACTAAACCAGGTCATCATTTAGGTGGTTTTAATATATTCTATGAAATATGTAGTAGCAGTTAGAAGTCAAAATCAATATATTAATAAGTGAAGCAAAAACTTTGTACCCATTTTTACGAAAATTGCGCGGACGGAGGAGTATGAAATATAGTTATATAGAGAAGGAGTGC
>DWJK01001934.1:0-15672 GCA_018248815.1 Croniades pieria auraria
CAACCCACCGAAGACAGGTACGGTAAAACATTTATAAATAAATGGGACAGTAATGGAAAAAGACGATGCCCGAATACAGTGCCCTGAAAATGCTTCCTTAATTGCACAATAGTTTGATATTCTTCTACCCAAAAGCACTGATAAAATAAAATAGAACTCTTCAACTACAAACACCCTACAATCTTATTATCAGCAAATCCTCAGGATAAAATTTATATTCCAAATTATATACAAATCGTTATACCTTCAATTCCATTTCCAAGTAAGACCCTTTGTTGATCGCCCAAGTGTATGTCGAGCTGTGTTCCAGCAGTTCCGACACAGTAGTGACAGGGGCTTCCTGTTTCGGGAATGTTAAAAACGCTACTAAGTTGCCTGAATACGTGGTTACCACTACCAGTACCACCAGCCACCACGTTCCCACCACCAGCCGACCGCTGTCGGCTCGGGGGAGGTACATCCCTCCTGGAAACATGTTTTCAGTATAAAATACAGCTAATAAGATAACATTTAAATCAGTTGAGAATTGATCCACGCGAATACAATTAGTTTTATTTGATGTAAATATTGAGAAAGAAAAATTTTTTCACAGATATTTGACAAATTTTCAAGAATCCGCTTTAGTGCACAATTCCCGAAAATACTTCGAGGGGCGCATTTATTTCATTGCGCAATACAGGCAATGTTAAAATATTGGAAAATTTATTTTTCTGTTGTTTTCCAAACACGTCACGGATGAAACCTGAAGTTTTTGGACAACCAGATGTAAATTGGTTTATCGGATTTCACGAGTTAGGTATCCCGTATAACCAATAGCTAGGTACTTTTGCATTTGGTATAACTGAATACATCTGGGAATAGCCCCGACAAAAATATTCAAATATTTACGCATGCTCGTTTACAACTGTTCATTTTCAGTAGACATATGAATTATTGTAAATACAGGTATATATCATATTGTCTTCCAGGGTTACTTATGGTCACAACCAAAATAAATCTCAATAGGTTGCCATAATTCCTGGAACCCATTAACCCATTCCACTCTTTAAGGTAATTATTAATAATATAATTACGGGATTATTATTTACTGGTCCAAACTACTACTTATTGGAAACTTACATTACTTAAAACGGTACCTTGTTGAAGTAAAGCTCCATAGATATACCACAGACAGTTGTGGATAGTAGACAGACCACCTTCTCTGGTGATTTCCATCGCTTCATAATACGGACTAAGGCGATGGATCACGTACAGTATTGGTCCCATGATAATCACTGCGAATCCCAAACAAAGCCATGTCTGAAAGAAATAAATGAATAGAAGAAATTAATCCTAATTAAGAAACTTAAGTAGAAAAATCATGGTTATCACTTAAACAGGCCTCTACTAGGTTGTTTATAAGATAAGATTCCATGTCGGTAACCATAAGTCCATTCATATAAATAAATCAAGACGACTTGAATAGATAATGCCTCGCTTGATGTCTTTAAAAACTTACATCCGTGGTGAACGGTAGGAGGAATAGCAAAGCCCTGCTGAGCTCTCTTGGGCGCGCTATGATAAATGAGTACGGCTGGATACTGATGGGCACCGTGTAATTTATACCTGAAATTTTAAGTCTTAAGTCTTATGGAACGGTTCGTTACTTTGTCGTTATCTTCATAGCTTAAGCATTTGCATTGGTCGTTGTCTTCATTTCCATGACCACAGTGCAAAGGGGAGGGTTGCTAACTGTGTCACGTGTAATATACATACACGGTTAAGAATTTATTAATGGTTCCTACCCATTTTGACGCTGCATGGGTGTAAAATTACAACAAAACCGCCCAATAACGTTTCTTTATGTTTTGGCGCGAAAATGGCAAGCGAACATCTGTGTTCTTATATGCTTAATAGACGTTCGAAAAAATGGCGGCAAATTACCGCAGGCTACGCAGATATGGCAGCTAAACATAGAGTTCATTAATGGATTACGTTTAAAAAAATTATTTCTCTAAAGAATGTACATCTCTAAAGAAATTAAAATTTTTGTTATAGTTTTTGTTATGTAAAAAACCGACATGCAATTCAGTCCTTATTGACAGGTTACGGCAAACCAAAATAATTTTGACAAATAGTCATAAATTGGCAGGTACTATTGTAAACTAAATTGGAACGTGTTGGAAAATAGCGTCATCATGGCGCAACCCAACACAATGAAACAGCCATACAGGCATTGTTACTTGGCATTAAAAGTATATGTGGCTTTGGTGCTCCCACAAACAAGTTAACACGAGGAGTTATATTTAAAATATACTTTAAAGGTGTAAATTAATGTAAGTCGATTCTTATCCAGTAGTTGGATCCTTGCCTATACCTTTGCGAGTCCCTTATTAAACAGTGCTTGGCACTTTGTATCAGAGCAACATTAAGAAAATGCTCCAAAACTGTCTTGAAAGAAAAAAATCTATATTTTGTGGTAAAACGAATATGATCTCCTGATTACCTGGCATAGCGTCGTTGAGAACTGTAAAGGATGCTGCCGCTAATGCTGCATGTCCTTTCGCGACAGCCAATAGCGTTAGCTTTGCGCTCATGCTATGCATCATCTGTGAAGATCCAATACTGTTTTACTTGTTTTTTTCAAAAATTTATCGGAGTCTTAAATCTATGTAACTTCCAGTTTAACAAATATCCCATTATGATATCCCAATATCGGATTTCATTAACGTAACAGAACTGCGTTCTAAAACTTGAAAATATCTCAGACTGCTTGCGCTTACTAATAATAACGTAACTAAAAGCAGCTATAACAGGTAATATATTAGACAATAAGCAAATAATTGATAACAATCATAATCCACGAGAACAAACAACGTACGCGCGTAAATCCCGAATAATTAGGCTTTACGATGATTTGTGGGGGTATTATAGATACGTAGTGTGCAACGCTAAATTGAACTCTATATCTATAAGGGTTAGTACCAAATTATGATGAACTGTTGAAATGCAAAATTTCCACCACAACGGTAATGCGATGCAATAACACAGGATAAACCATAATGGCTAAGAATAATATGCACATGATGCATGTGTGTAAAATACTTATCGAAATAAAAATATTGCGAGTGTCCGTAAATCAAGGGACAGGTATATAAATCCATCAAATCGGAAACTAAGGACCTTCAATGGGCATCAGACTCTAGAAGCGCACATAAACTTTAACGTAAATGAAAGTCATAATAAACACTCACATCACTAGAAGTAATATTTGATACATTTTGTTTCACATTGCCCGGTAATATTATTTTTATCCTGAAAAAGATGTATTAACGTGAAACATTTTATTTCCATAATTCTATATGAGATAACAAACACCTAAAGAAGTAAGTCCTACGTCTGCATAGTACCAATACTCGTATTTACCACACAAATATTTGTTCTGATTGAGATCGAACCCGCAACTTTCGTCTCGAAAATCAGGGTAACAAACCAGTGGACTCACAGACCGTCCAAGTGCCAAAGCGTAGTACTGACGGAGCTCATCAAATACGAATTGAAAGAACTATTTCACAGCCAAAATTGCGTTAATATTTTGTCATATATTGCCACTCTACAAACGTCAATCTCATCCTACCAAATCATTTAGATGGTAGTAATACGTTCGAATGGAAAACTTTTTAATAAAAAGACTTACGTGAAATTTTTTGTCATAGCAAGCTGAGTTACGATATCGAATAAGAGCCCGCTGTAGCTTACTATGGAACCAGATGCATTGGCCTGCAGAATCGTCCACGGTGGATTCTAAGTGAAAGAAGGGGATGTTTTAAATTAAGAACGAGCCCTATATATGTACTAGTTGTCACAATATGTAGTCATTTTAAAAAAGGAAGCAATCTGTGTCGCTAAAAAGCAATAACACTCGAACCATAGACAAATATTATATTGTAAAACATAAAAAACGTAAAAAATAACCTTACAATTATTTCACAAATTTTTTTTAGGTACAACTCCACAATAGAATTTGTGCCAATTAAAAAGTTATTCTGCTACTTATGAAGCGTTGCAAAACTTTTAATTTCGCCCAAAAAGTTTTAATTTAAGCACGTATTACTGTACTATTGCAAACGTATATATTTTATTAAAACGTTCTATCTATAATCTAGCGTTTATAGGTAATTCTGTTTACATTTGTACATACTAAAATCAAAACCCAATTTGTCTGTCTGTTGTGCTTTCCCAATTGAACCGCTGATGAGATTGAGGCCAAAATTATAAGCTTGAAAAATGTCAACAATTAATTTTTTGATACATAATGCTGTAAACGTTGCAAAAATCGTATAGGAAACCCACATGGTATGTTATTATAGGCAACTCTTTTCCACGGAATCCATGAGCAGTATGGGGAAACAGGACATCTTCCAGTCTCATTCCGTCAATGGGTCGCCAGTATCCGACCTAAAGAAACAATAAATTTTCATTAATTCAAAAGGATTTAAACATTGAGAGTATATTAAACTTCTGTAATCATACCAGCAAATTAATTCACTAATTAATCTAGACCTTGTCTCTACGAGGATTAGACTGTCATAATAATAGCGCCATGATATTATTGAAATAATTTTCGAAGCTACTCTCAGCAAATCTCACTCGCCTGTAACAATTTTATATTCTCAATAACAGAGGTAGTGACGTTGTTGTCGTTCTTGAAGAGCTGGCCACTGCCATCGGTGTGGCTACGATAGGTGGCGCCCCAAGTGTCAGCTGCTAAAGCCTGCCAAGTGCTGCAGTTGCCGCACTTGTTGTGTGCTGATAAATATTGCTGTGAAGGCAAAATATGATATTTGTTACATTACACCATGACAAAGAAAGAAAATATAAATCTTTCAAGATACCGTCATTTCCAAACGTTTGCATTTAAAGATTGCTATTTTTTTTTCACTACTGTTCATACAATAATGTTACTCTTTCAACAATCAGTAATATTTTATCAAATATAGTCGATTTTAAACTAACTTGCATATGTTTCAGCAAACTACTTTTCCGCTGGATCTTCGTTGGTCTGATGGCCTCCCACTCCTCGTCCGACACCTGCGCGGCTACGTCGGCCTCATCCCGCACAGCTGAATCCAGTGCAGATATAAAAGCACTCATCATTTCTTGGCTATAGCAGAGGACACCGTTCTTAAAACAAGAAGATTTGATCAACATGTCATATTTTTAATTCCTCAAGTTCTTCTATTGGTACGTTGTTATCACCAAGTAATTATTCATCAATAACGGTTAAATCAATCACTGTCTCTCCTTTATCTATGTCATTAAAGCGATAACCAAATTTTTCATCAAGACGTGCAACAAATGTAATATAGTGTATTGAAATACCCACTGTATTGTTTATCTCGTAAGTTTAATTAAAGGACTAATGGCCCTGATAAATTCAGTAAATCTGATCTGTAAAAACTATAAAATTGAACAGGAATTCTTACAGAAAATGATATTGACCTAAAAATTTAGAAATACCTTGCATTCAGGATTATGGTCCGTTACATTGTAAATATAAGCAATGTTTTCTCCTTCATAAAGGCTGTTAACTAGACTGGACAGGTTACCAGTTTGGGCGTTCGTGTCCGATACAATGTACAGCCATTGCGCTAGAGTGTGTGACATGAGCAGGCTTCGAGCTGTGTCCGCCATCGTCGTCATCACATCCGATGTCACTATTGCTATGAAGTTTTCACCTAGTTTTGCAAAGGAATTGAAACGAAAATCAGTGGAAATTATAGTATTTGAAAATATATTTTGGCAGACTCGAATGAGCAACGAAATAATCATCGTCATCAGCCTGTTCGAATCTACTGCTAGAGATAGGCGTCCCATAATGGATTTATTTAACAAAAATTTTCTCTCAAAGTAAGAGGATTAAAGCCATATTCCTTATGGAATAAACTTTTGTAAATCGCTTACCGGCTAAATGGGTTAACAGTAACCAAAAGGTTTGAAACAGATTCAAAACGAGACGAGATGAGGATAGGGCTCGATAAAACTCGTTAAGGGAGGCCAAAGGTAATGTCATGAAAACAATACGAAGATTGTTTAAAATTCATGAAAGTTGAAAAGTTCTTGAAAGTTCCTTTTAATAGAAATTTTAATGCAAGCTACTCTCAAACCTGGAGGTAACTTGCATTAAAGGTATAAAAGTAATTTGCCTTAAAGGAGGAATATCATAAAGAAGAGTAAGTAGTAGTGTTGGCTTACCTATAAATTTTACCGGGAGCTTAGACAAAACCCGGTTCATCTCTTTCCTCCTCAAATATTCGTTAACCTCATGTTTCATTTTGAAAACCGTAACAGAAACGGTAGGCACGGTGTCATCGTCGATTTGTGAAGTCAGTGATTGCACTACTCGGGATATCATGTCTCGACCTTAAACACCAGAGATTTGTCTAATATCTTAAAAGAGAAAAATCTGCCTTATCATGTGAACTTTCCAAAAATGCTTTTTTATGTGAAGAAAGTATAAAACGAACAGGAAGCTGCCACAAGTGCTGCTAGTGGGCTACAATGGCTACATCTAGTATACACGTGGATATGTTATCACATTCTTTCGGAATCAAATTTTTTTCGACGAAAAGTATCCTGCAACAGGCTTGCGTTTTCTTATAAACCTAATCTGGCGATACTTAAATGGTGGTAACTCTTTAAAAACAAATTGAGAAATCGTTATCCTTTATCTTCATATCTTATTGATCTTCATACCCAGACCAAAACGTGTGAAGGTTGACGGATTTCCTATTTCAACATCATTCACAAACTGCATGCAGTATAACGAAGCTTAAATTCTAAAAGAAAATACTCACTGAGGGTGTCATCGTGCAATATTATTGCAGACTTCCAATTTAATATTTTTCTCGTCCGCAAATCCAGTATAAGCTGAGGCAACTCTTCGCCTGTATCCGAATAAGTAACGGTTATAGCCGCATTGGGAGGTAAACGAGGACAATCCACTTCTGTTAAGGCAAAAAGCAAAAGTTCTTCCTCTTCAGTCCGAGAGAACAGAGACCAAGTGTCTTCGCAGGAAGCAATGCTGAAGACTGCGAGGAAACCTGATAAGAAATCCGGATTATTTCAGATATACGTTATAGTATATCTAAAAATTCACTCTCTGAAGTTCTAGAGTATGATAAGATTAATAGCGTATGATCGTAGGTCGAAAGTCCACATTGAAGAAAGCTAAATCCGTATGAGAAGGTTTAGGGTTAGTATATCTCAAGTCAAACTTGTCCATGTCCATGATGCTCTTATCAGTGAAGTGAATATAAACTCAGGGCGAAAACTATCATTATTAAGAAAAATAACCTTTTTTAAGACTGATAGCCGTCCAAGAATAGTAATGTACGACAACGCCGCCGTGATTAAGTTCAACTCTGGCTAATTCCTTTATGTATTCCTTGAGCTCATTAAGCATAGGCTGGTACTGTTCTCCCAAATACTGGTGGTCGAGAACCACAGCTAAAAAAGCCAAATTTTACCAATTATACTACAGTGCAAATATATACCTACTTTATACTACACTAGGACAAATAATATATACGTATAAACACCAGTCTTTAAATATCAGCTAGGTGTACAAAGGATATCCTCATGATAGCTAACCGACATCTTCTAGGTAACCTTCAGATAGAAGAAATAAAAAGTCTGCTATTATAACATACTGAATGATTTGAGCGAAGGTTTACATTAATAATTAAAAATCTAAATAGGATCGTTCAATTGTAATTTTTAATAACTACAAAGCGGGAACTTAATGTTCTAGGAACAGACCAGAGGCCACATAACATAATGGCTGAATCAATGATGACAAAAAAAAAAACCAAAAAGAATATCTACAACAATTCAAAATTAGAATGTATGACAATTATACCGATAGACGCATTCGCAGTCATTAAAGACGGGAAATCTTCTCCGGACACACGAGCAAACGAACAGAACAAATATAGTATCCATAGGTACATTTTTCAACCGTCCACAAACACTGTCGTGTCGCAAATATAAAGTACTCATCATAGTTGTATCGAATATCAAAAATGTTGTTATTATTTAAGATTTAATTAGTACTGGTAACCAGGTCGGCACAAGTATGTCATGTTTAGGTTTAGAGTCGGTGTGAGTGAGAAACACGCAAAGTTTCGTGAGGAACCTCTACCGAATGTACAGCGTGTAATCATAGGGATCTTTTAGCATTTTATTTCGAATTCCTTATATCATAAAAGGTTAGTTACAACTTTTTAGTAACAAATTGTATAATGCACGTAGATCGGTTCCTGGGAATCTTAAGAAAATACTATTAACCTTTATTATTAGTTTAGTAGGTATAAAAATATGAAACACAAATTACTTAACACTATAATAACAGATTTTATTAGATTGTTCATCTAATATCTGCTAATAAAGTAATTAGATATTTCCGAAACCTATATTCTAAAAAAGATGAAATAAAATAAAACCTCCTATATATAAGACATCTTTTGTGAAGAAGTAAAAGGTCAGGTGCATTAAAAATTTACGATAATTACGAACAACGCACGCGGCGCAGACTAGTTAACTAATGTAGTAGTAATTTTTTTATGGAACTGGGTCTAATATAGCTTTTTTAATTTATAAAAATCCAAGGATTTAATAACCGTAGTACTAACGGACAGTGTTTGAAGTAGAGACAAAACAAGGAAAACAGCTGAAAAGCATAGTGAATACTTGACTGTATAGACAAAATTCTAAAGCACATAAGCAATTGTTTTTATGAATTTCCAAACCTGTTATTTACAAATTAAATAATGCCATTATTAAATAAGATATTATTATATTTATTGACATCAATGAAATATCTCTGGAATAATAAATTTTGTTTTATTATATCTTTTATAATCTGTTACACTGTAAACTCTTAACAAATATTGTGAAATTCAGGCAATTTATGTAACTATATTGTTAATTGAAAATTTTAGAAAACTATTTCCTAAATCAGAGAATATAATAATATAGTCTAGAGTAAGTTCATTCTTTGGAAGTATGTAACACGCAGACGTCAACGTGGTACTTGCGAAGAATGCGCTCTCCCTCTCGCTGCTTGACTCAGTTTTACTATGACACCCGCTCTCGCCTTCACACGTCAACAGAAAATTATCATGACAAGGTATCTAGTTAGCTTCTACGAGTTATAATAAAATATCAACCTTTGTTGATATTACGTCACGTGACTGATGACTTATGTCATTGTCACGTTAACGAAATCAACAAAATGCCTCTAGAATATAAAAACATATTTATTACAGTCGGCACAACGCGTTTCGACTTGCTTTGTAAATATATTTTACGTACTTCAGTGTTAGAAACTTTGAAAAGTATTGGCTGTAGAGAGATAACTTTTCAGATCGGGAACAGTGACACGGAACCCGGAGATTACGAGAAAGAGGGCATAAAACTATCATTGTATAGATTTAAAAAATCATTAAAAGCAGATATACATAATGCGGATTTAGTTATAAGTCACGCTGGCGCTGGAAGTTGCTTGGAAGCGTTGGGTGCGAAGAAACCTCTCCTTGTCGTAGTCAACGAAGACCTTATGAACAATCATCAATTAGAACTGGCTGAAAAACTTCAAATAGATGGTCATCTGTATTATTGTACCTGTGACACGCTCGAAACCACCCTCGAAACAGTCGATTTCGAACTATTAGTGCCTTTCCCTAAAGCTAACCCAGCATTATTTATCAAATACTTAGATAATGTGTTTCGAATTAAAGGTGCCAATTAATACGATATTATACTAATTATTGTCTAACACTGTGATGATGATGATTATATTGGAGCTATATTAAAACATTTTGATACAAATATATATTTTTTTAATTATAATAAGCAGTAAGAAAATATGTCATTGTAATGTAATAAATATTGTAATAACAAGGAAGCTTTTGGTAATGGAATCTAAGATTTTACTCATTGGTAATACAGACTATATTATAGAGCTCTTGCATTCCAAAAGGGAAAGTAATAGACATAAGAAAAAAGAATTCACATATTTATCTTTAAGGGTCAATGTCTATCATTAAAGAGATATCACTTACAATGTTTGCAAAAAGCTGTGTTTAAACTGGTTAAGAATTCAGTCCCTCACTCCGGGGGTGCTAGGATCAAATCCATGGTATGCAACTCTTTACAAAAGTGTGTTTTACGTTTAAATATCACTTGCTAAAGGTAAAGGCAACCTGCACACCTTAGAATTTATAAAAAACAATTCTAAGGTGTGTGAAATCTGCCAACCTGTACTTGGCCAGTGTGGCAGACTATGGCCTTAACCCTCTCAATATGAGAGAAGACCCATATTCCATTCATTAGGAATATTAACAAAAAAGCATATTTTGAATTAAACTACAAACAGATTGAATAGTTTATATGATCACAGGTTGTAAATTTAAACCTATGAAGTACTGGTACCTTCATTTTCCCATAACTGTAACTATGTTCCATGAAATAGTTCTCTGAGTACATAAAGAAATTGAATTGTCTTGATTATCATGTGTATTTATAAGGTCCTGTACTCACGTTACTTAATACTGTATTATCGTCATTTTGTATACTATTTTGGCTGAAAAAAATTGGAAGTAATTCTTAAAAATATTTTATTTCATGTTTTGTTATTATTATATCAAAACACATGGATCTTTTAAGGGGTGACAGAGAACATTGTGTGGAAAATTTCTCTATTTAATATAATATTTTATATATAACTAAATAAATTAAATAATTGTTGTGTAGTCAAAACATAAATGGAGGAAAAAAAAAATCTTAAAATATTGATTTCAAATTAAAATATTAAAAATTCTCTTTGATAACCTTTTAAAACTGTGTTAAAGCTAAACATTATTATATATTCGAAAAATTTGTTTTGATAACCACGAAAATATGTCCACGTTCTTTCATTGTTGTATTAATTGTCTTGTTTTTTTTATCTTTTCTTATTCTATATTTAAATATTCTGTCACATTATGACAAGGACACGAAAAAGGTTTTAGTATCAAATCAGCCAGTGCTATGTAACATATTTTTTTGAAAATTATGCTTTGATAGCATAAAATTATCCAAGCTCTAAGTTTAAAGTATACAGAGATTTCAAATATAATTTATCTTATATATTGAGTTTCATTTATACTCTTTCATTTGCCTTTGATATTACTGTGATATTTGATAAGATTTGTCAATATTGCTGACAAGTCTAAGCATGTAATCATTCATCCATATCTTTATATATATTAATTATGTATGTGTCACCTTTTTTTGGCCGTGATGGACTCTTAAACTACTAAACCGGTTTTAATCAAATTTTGCACGCTATGTGCAGTTTGATCGAACTTGAAAGATAGGATAGTTTATATCTTAATTTATAGAAGCAAGATTTATTTATTGCAAATTATTTGTTTAATATCTAATGAGTTCATTATCTGTTAGTTCCGTAAGATTCTAACAGATGGCGGTGTAAGGTAATTTGTCGGCTGGATCGAGTGAATATCCAATAGATAGCGATATGTAAAGACAAACGTTACGTATAACCTACAATTTATTTCATGTCACACTAGCATAACTGGCCACGTGTTGCTGAGGCTAAGGTTAAATTAGTTAAATTTATATTATATTAAAGGTAATGTTTAAATGTACAAATCTCGGGTCACGATTTTTTCCGGGCGAATCTCCGAAACTGCTGGAGCGATTTTAATGAAATTTTGCACAAATATGAAACTTTTTCCAGACCCGGTAGGTGGCGCTGCTATTTGTATCTCACAGAAACATTTTAGTGTAATTTCGCGTGGGTCCCAGCAAGGCTTAAATTCACAAATGTGCCCAATAAGTGGCGCAGCATTCAGTGTGTCATCAAATTTAATTTTTTAAGCAGTCCTTTCCATTTTTTTTATTTTTTACACGAACATAGATTATGGAAGCAGTTTACAGTAAATATGGCAATTTAAATTAACATATTTACTGTAAACTGCTTTTCCAGTCAGGATGTTTGCCAGGTCTGCTAGTACATTAATATAATAACATGCAGGTCATAAGCTACTCTCAGAAGTCAAAAATTCTATAGGCAGATTTATACTGAACACCAAACAATGATGTATTACACAGCAAACCTTATCTGTGATGTAATTTCCTGTAGAATCCGCTGACCTCTTTTGATCTAACTATAAATAATAACACCCATAACACAGTTTCATGTCCAACTCCATTATTTTAATAATATAATTATGTGAATTTATGTGTAAGTACTAATCAAACCTAAATTGCTAATGTTGCGGGATAACTGTATCGAGGGAGACAACAACCCTATAACCATAACTATCTTGACCAAATAGGTCATATCCTGGCTGATGGGAAGTAAGAAGTCTGAAACTATTCTGTATAAAGAAAGAGACACAGGTATTTGACACTATATCCCTGCCTACCTTGCATGGGAACTTGTATGATGATAAAATTAGTAATAAGTTTGTAATGCTAGTTTATGTGACAGGGTGCTTTAAAATGTACAATAAACAAAAAACAATAATGTAAACAGCTGTAATCTCTATATAATTACTTCAATCCAGTGTAATATTACTTAATCATTATGGGACCGATAATGTAGATGTACATTTTTAGATAGTTTATTAAAAATAGAAATCATTACAAAAGTGGTTGAAAGGTTTGAATTATTGCTTGGTGTTGCACATTAAGGCAGCTCAACAAGGTGTAAAATATCAATAAAAATGAATTACGATTATACTAATTTTTTAGCCTCAAAGAAACTCTTTAGATGTTTCATCTGCCAGTAACCGATCAGTACTAAAACGAGAGTCTGGAGAATACTCCACCACAACACTCGCTGATTGGTGCTTTCTGATGTCTGTCTGAAGCGCTCTTCTCTGTGCTGTAATATAAAACAGACACTTAAAATTTTTATCTACATCAAGAAATTTTTAAATATCAATAGTTGTTTGGATAACAAAAGCCTAAAACAGGCTATAAGGCCACATGAGTACTTGTTGATAATTATAAGATCTGTCAGTACAAGATGTTCCTATAGTGTTTGGTAGAAATTTTAAGTTTAATAGAAAAGTATATAAGCACACAACTTTTTAAATTAATTTTCGACCTTCGAGTAATTTTAATGTGACTAAGACAATGATTTATGAATACTTTGAAATTACCAACACACTTGGTCACTGTGACAAAATAACGTCTTAAACCTAGTTGATACAAGTCAATACTCATGTCAAAAAGGTTGTAAATGATATATATTACATAAAGTGCATATAATACTAACTCAATAGCTTTTTGTTTGTAATTTAAGAATGGAAGAGCCAACAATTGTCCATACACAGTGAAACTACACAATTGGGAAAAATAAGTTGGTTTAGTTGTCCAAAGCAAATTTTTAAAGGGCTGGAACTAGTATCAGGTTCCACAGAATTGGTTTTTAATAATAACCTATACCAAAGACACAATCAGTGGAACAATAGGGAATATGCATAAATTTTAAATTTGTCCGAAATATTTAAATATTTTATTTTTTTTATTGACCCATTAACATTCCACTGTTGGAATATGAGTCTCGTCCCATATTGAGAGGGTTAAGGCCGTAGTCCTCCACGCTGGCCAAGTGCGGGTTGCGGACTTCACACACCTTAGAAACAATTAGACATGTCCATAAAGTTCAGCAAATCATGCTCTTTTCATAAAATCATATCGTGATTTTGCATAATACATATGATCGATAGCGGTAATTTTTGAGTGATTGTTTTCCAACAGTTTTAAATTTTCCTTTCGGAGGCATGGTTTAGGGGGATACTGTTGTGATAAGCGTACTGAGTTCGGCATTTCTCTAATGGTTTTTCATATCTACACGAAAAACATGATTGAATGCTACCTTTACGGGAGACTTTTTGATATATTTTCACGCTTTTGTGTTGATTCTTATTTTAGAAATTTTTACCTCCCTCTGTCACAAGTTTCTCGGTATACGAGTATGCCATTGTACATATTTCACCAATTATACTTTATTCGTTCTGCTTTCTGTTTGACAAAAATACATCGTTACATTTTCAGTGGAGCTTACTCATTGATATGCCGAAACCGTTTGAAGTATCCACAAGAAGCTTATAATTCAACAGATGAAAATATACAATTAAAAAGCTTGAAATATGCTGGGGAGCGTTGTTAGGGTTATATAAAAATACAATTTTGTTTATAGATGCGGTGCCCTACTTAGCGTAAATGTGCAGTTTCATCAAAATAATTAATATTGTTTTATTATACAACTTACGAAAGCTATGAACACTGAACAATAAACTATTATAGCGTTATATTTTATGAGTTTTCAGAGCTTATAGATAAACAGAATAAATTTATTTAATGTACCTACACCTACCTACTTAATGAACTGCAAAGACACGTTCTACTAAGTGCTCTAAAAGAAACTTAAATATGTTTGTGCAAACATGTCAAAGAAATAGATATTGTGATACTAAATATGATGACAATTTTATGAAAGAAGTCGCTACAAGGAAAAACAGCAGCATCAATGTCAGATAAAGACGCCAACATGAACTACCCAACCGTGCGTTCCAAGAGCTAGTAAGTTAGACTTATACTAAAGACAAAAAATAACAACAAGTCTATCTGTATAATGTAATAACATCGTCACCTAAAAATTAAATTTCTCTTCAAAAAATCAATGTCATATGACTTCTCCAGTCCCGTGTTGGAAGAAAATCCACAGATAATAAGCAGATATTTGTACAATATATCCTTGTTCAAGATTTTATCATTTACTCACTTTTTGTCTACAAAAATATTAAATAGGAAAAAAGTTACATAATTTGACTGAATTGTGCTGCGATTTTTAGGGACCGCAAAGTAAACCACTTTATTTGAAGGTGTTATATTTTGAACACTGAAACCTTTCATAATTTTCAGTAAACTATAACAAACATAGAGAAATCTGAAGGATTTCGGCTTTATTTGGGGATTTCAGTAAATTACTTCAAATAAATGTCACTAGTCTGAACTTCATACGAACTATTTAACTATTTACTATATTACGGGTTTATATAACTATAGTGAGATTATATGAAGGGTTAGTGACGTGTGAGGTCGCAGTGAACATGCTTATATCAATGTAATTATGGCGGTCAAGCGACTCGCTCGAACCGACTGCCCGCATGACCGCATATTATGCAGTTGTCTGCCTCATCATTTCCCCCTCTTGCATCATACTGAACTCGTTAGAAGTAGATCTTGCACTTTATTTCGTATAATTGGTTTGTTATTCACGGCTGCATTGCGTTCTCGAGTGTGTGCGGTATAAGTATAAAGTCACTATATATATTTGTATGTACATATGTATTGCATTTTAAATAGGTCACTTAATATATCGAGTTTCATCAGAATAATTGGACCCCTGACTCCTACTATATTTTTCAGTATCGTTAACATGGCAGGAATGGAACCATATTTATGTTATGATAACATTTTTATTATGTAAACATATTTACATATGTTTACATAATAAAAATGTTAACATATTTACTATAAAAAAAATGTTTCTAAGGTGTGTGAAGTCCGCCAACCCGCACTTGGCCAGCGTGGAGGACTACGGCCTTAACC
>DWJK01001935.1:0-15671 GCA_018248815.1 Croniades pieria auraria
ATGGTTCATAATTATATTAACAGGTTATTCGTTTTTTTATTCTTCCACTATCTCGATTCAAAATAGTGTTATTAAAAATTCGCTTAAAAACATCAAGTGCACAATCCGAATTAATGTGCCTGTCTTTTAAGATTAAGGTCTTTGTAGTGACCATAAATTACTATTATAAATTTGTAATTAAAATCGGATAAAATTGTTTTTGAGTTGCTCACGTGACATATGGGCAAGAATAAAAAAAATCTGTATGTGTGGTTACTGTTATTACTATGTCATCACACCAGATACGCACAAAGCACCGAGTGCTACGTCTCTACCATTAAATACTTGACGTACTTTTTCTCTATTCATCACACTCTTCATGCAGGTACACCGCTGTTGGACACTTCCGATTTCTTTCTCAACATTCGCATTGTATTGTTTTGTCATTTTCTTGTCAATAGATTTTTACGTTAACGTCTTTACATGACTTGTCGTACATCGCTTGTCTCGGCCGCAACGGAACCCGTCGATCATATGCCAAAGCACGCTTAGCTAAAAGTATTTGTGTTCCGGTTGTTTCACCTCTTTCTTAACAACCGCGAAACTATTTCAATTACCCACTTAGTATAGTCAGTGAAGTAAAAAATATTATTTAAATTTTTGCATTGTGACGTAATCTTTTCGCTTTTAACAATCTATTGTAATTTAAAGTGTGAAAATATTTAAGTGTATATCAGCACGCCTTTCTATTAACTGGCGGCTATTTAATAAACATATGCTCTTTAAATGTGAAGTAGTGTTTTTTTTTTTATTTTTCTGCCTTTTACATAATAGAGTAGCTAACATTTATATTATACGTTCGTGCTTCTTAGATTTAATGTTTATTTAATTAATAGTAAAACTTCCAATTCTAAAAGGAGAGCCTTGTTCAGCTGTGGAACGATTATACGTCATGGACCATTGCTCTTTATAGAATGTACAAAATGATCAGTCTTGCTGTCATCGTTGAGAATTGGTAGTATTGTGATAAAACGATTTCTAGCAGTGAATGTGAAAAAGCACGGCAAGTCCCTATGGATATTTGATACACCTGTTCTCCGCCTGCCTCATGAGACCTGGCGTGTAGATATGCATGTTTGTATTAGTAGTCGATGCTTGGCGTCTCTCTGCGGGATGAGATCCGAAATGAGGATATCCGGCAGTGAAATAAGGTAACCGACATAGCTCAAAGAATTAGCACGTTGAAGTGGCTGCGGGCTGGTCACATATGTCGAAGAAATGACGGCCGTTGGGGCAGACGAGTTCTCGAGTGGACACCGAGAATTGGCTGACGTACCGTGAGTCGCCCTCCGACCCGTTGGACCGACGAGCTGAAAAAGGCAGGTGGTAGCGGCTGGATGAAATCTGCGGAGGATCGAGTGTAGGGGCACACTTTGAGAAAGGCCATGTCCAGCAGTGAAACGGTAAAAGCTATTGTGATGATGATGATGATGATTAGTAATCGTTTTTTGTTGTTATCGTTATAAGCGATGGAGAATATTGATCTTCTAGTGTTTATATATGGGTCAGTTAATATGTGATTTGGGCTATATGAGGTGTGCTGTTTGCTGCATGGAATATTGTTCGTGTTTGAAGAATAAGACAGCATATCTATCAAACAAGACGAACACTGGTACCAATTTCGTACTGTGTGCTATATCTGAAATATCACACTTGTAAATATTTTAATAATTTTAAGCATATTGACTATAGGCTCATCCCCTATTATGAGGGACGTATAATTAGTGAACAGTGCAAGTGCTACGAATACAAATCTTTGCCGGTGCCTTCTTGAAAATAGAGACGCATATATTTTCCAACATAAGTACATATACATATCACAAATATATTTATAATCTCCAACATAAGAACATATATGTACATATCACAAATATACATTAAATACTTTGAACTGGCTGTATTGTGAATTTTTTATTAACCAGAGCTGGATATTATTGATTACACACATTTGCAGCGCTTTCAGCTGCGTTATGTAACGGACAATTACCAAAGTGATTGCTGTCGCTCCCAATTTCTGTGTTACTCATGCTCCAGTATCGATGTGGTGAATTTTACTTAACACATTGTAATATTGGTTTCTACTCAATCGTCGCGCGTTCAACGGTATGAGGTTTCACTAAGGGAATTTTTAGGCAATTTTTATGGAGACTTATTCGGACACAACGGTTTTAAATAAAGGTAACAGGTATTATTGTGGTGCGAGATATGTTAAAGAACTAGGTGTTTTATTTGTAAATACTACAGCGGGTTATTAATGAATTAGTGTTTTATTTATAACTTTTAAGGCGCTGGCAGGCACTGTTTATAGAAAAAGATGAAAAAGACAATTCTTTATAGCCAAGTAAGTTATTTTCTGAGGTCTTTTTACTGAACTTATCTCTCAAAATGTTGTCGTCAGGTACTCGTTTCCTGGGCATAAGTAAAGGAACAGTTCATTTTTTTGTATTTACAACACAACTTCCTAGCTTTTGAGTAACTTCTATAACAATTTTTTTATTCAAAAATTATTTACGATTTGAAAGAAAAACTCTACAACAGAAAAAAAAGGAAAGAGAAAATATTATCATTAATAAATTAGTGTTGATGAAGGTTGCAGTTTTATGAAACTGGAATATCAAGTCTCTACAATCTCGCAGTAAGAAATGTAACCGTATAGTCTTTTACTTTACATGTGGCACAGTTCGCGTGTGTGATGTAGACACGGAGACGAGATATCGATATTCGAGTGTCGCTGCAACGCTACACCTCGGTAACGAGATTCATGAACTGCTCTACCTCGTCCTTGTCCACATTTGCGACTCGTTGAATCTCTACACGATCGCGTTAAGTTCATCGGCATATAACGCCTTTATTTATTCAATGGCTGCTACACTTATTTTTTTGCTCTGCCACGATTTCCGCATAGCTAAAACCTTTTCATTGGACATAGCGTACGTTTATATAAATTACTATTTATTCAAGGCCCGATCGACTCGTATCTGGTCGTTTTTTTATGACGAGATGTCAGAGACTAGATAGTATTGCTAGAGCTATTTGTCATCGGTTTTATTTACCTTTTATCTTAATGTACTTGATAGAAGATATGTGAAGTTCGCCTTTGTGCTAATGACACATTTTAAGGCTTTTCTTCTTACTATTATATTGGTACGCCGGGTCTCTGACGGGGTAGGTAGAACGCAACGAGTGCCACGTAATATAACATACAAAAATAACACCTCATTGAATTAGACATAATTTCCTTTTATGGTCACTCTTGTACATGGGTTTCCTGATAATGAGAAGTGATAAGTGGTGAAATAAGATCTCGCCCTCGCCGAGTTGCGGGAAGCATCTGTGTTCAAATCATATTTATCGCTATTCATCATCGTCAGCGTAGCCAGCCCGTCTCAGTGCACGTTGGCATAGACCACGCGCAGACCTTGGCTTACCGCTATTGTGAGCATTCCTGGCTATCGTATCATGACGAGGGATACTAAGAATCATTGGACTATCGTTGGAATATATGAACATAAAATTAAATTCAGATTCTTCTATTGGCTGGCTAAAAAACAGCTTCGCATAATAGGATTCTGGTCTAATGCCAACCGAAGCTGAGCCTCTTGCCCACAAACATATATTTTTTCTTGTCTCATTGTAATCATTATAATTTTATCTTGTATTGTTATGGACAATAAAGTATATTTCATCATTATTATTAATATTTTATTACCACACAAATGAATATAATAAATATGAAAACCGTCGGTAATGTCTTGTAGAATTAAATTTTAATTTTTGTCACGAACTGTTTCACTGAAATGTGTATGTACATTGAGGTAACAAAATTAAAGACCTGGATATTTTTACGTATGTACATTTAGGTAACAAAATTAAAGACGTGTTATATTTTTTATATCTATAACGTAAATAAAATAGTTGCGTCCTTGCATGTTTTCTTCTTTCAATGCTGCTTGAACGTAACATCACGCTTGTAATCCCAGAAGAGGTAGGCAGAGGAGTGTAGTACCATCAGTTACGGCTATACGTTCCGCTATCGAATGGAGGGAGCGAGTTATCATTCACCGGGCACAAATCTAGACTCCAAGCTACCATTAGAAATTTCAAGTTGAACAACAGTATCAGATCCGGGGATCGAACCCAGGTCCTCTCGACCGGTAGTCGCGCTTGCAATCACTCGTCAAACCACGCATCCATATTGCTTGAAATGAGGCTAAAGATGAAGGTAGTGTCATGTTCTAAGGGTGCGCGGTAAACAAAATGTATTAAATACTCATTTCTGTAAATTTACATACATTTTCATTATAGCAGCAATATATAAAATATTAAATGAGGGTATTTTTATGTTTTAATTATTATTATTATTATATTATCACGCCATGTCGCTACGGGGGTGGGTAAAAAACATCGAGTGCCAATTATCTCTACTCTTAAAGACCTGAAATGCTGTTATGTTCATTACTCTTTTCATACGAGCACGCCGGTTGCGCAGACTTTCGACTCTGAGTAATAGGTTTTAAAATTCTCTGAATTCCTCACTTCATCGAATGTCGAATGCGAAAATGAAGCAAACGGTATTGAAACAAAACACAGCCTGCTCCATTTTGACATAAGTTATAAATTTAACTCACAAGGTCATTGTCTTAAGGTATGTAGTTACGTAACGCTTGAAAGTTGGCACGACGACTGACCGAACTTGGAATAAATACAGAATAAAACATTACAGATCGCTTTTTTAACTGCTGTATTTCTCGTAAAAGTTTTGCGAATTCATTTATTATTATACAAATTGGCAAGATATATAGTATACATGTATAGAGTTACGACGAACTAAATTACTCACAGAACTATATAAATTACATTAGAATAAAATAAATATGACCTACTAGCGTAACGCGATAATTACAAAACAGGAATATTATTAATCGCAAATCAATGTTAAATTATACACTTATATTAAAGAATGGCCGAGGAAATTGCTTTAAGTATTAACATTGTTATATGTTTCATAGCCGTTTACGTTAACGCGTAGTTCGTCTTTTCACAGTCTTATTTATAACTCGTTGCCTACAGCGAAATAGTTCGTGCTCTGCGACTTAGTTCGCTCGACGACATTATAATTGTTTACTCGGTGGAAAATCGAGGGTGGTGTAAGCAGGTCTGGTTCTTGGCACTGGTGGTCTGCGGGGTCTTGGATGAGTCTTTCCTCCTTCAGCCTTAGCGCTCATATTTGGTTCTCCCTCTTCAGGAAGATATGGTGTTCTCGGATTGAGAACTAGCGCTTTGTAAGACGAATGGGAGTCAGCTATGCTTCTTCCATCTCCTTCATCTCTGCGCGACAATTCAGAAAAAGGAGAAACCGAACGCTTCTCTATTCCACTCGGTCCAGGAGTCTCTTCTTTAGGCTTCAATTCATAAACGTTCTCTTCCTTTCTTTTTGGTTCTACATCTTTCTTGAACTTCGTTTGTCTTTCGATAATTTCAGCGGTAGTCAAATCTGAACCTTGGACATCGGTTTCTAGGGGTGGAGCTGACAACCAGGGTCTGGACGCGTTGCTGCTGCACCAGCGCTCGTCCGTTTCGCTGGTGTCACCCAACAACCCTAACTTTTCCAAGTTCTGTAAAAGCAAATTTTCGCTTGAACTTGCTGCTCTCATTTCTGTCTTCGAATCCTCTGCTAAAAGCAGTTCAGCCAAGGGAGGAGCTAGGCCCAAGCCTATATTTCTTTCGTGGTAGACTTCCGATATAGTGGGAGTTAGTTCACCACTCATGTGCCGTACTTGGGCCATGGAGTCTCGGCTACTGGTGCCCATTTTGGGTCTGGGCACTCTCTTTGAAGTCGATGGTTGATTAACCGCTTGATCCGTCTTTTCTTCATCCGCTGTTCGTCGCGGTTGTGCTGATGCAAGATCATAAAAGGCGTCGAGATATCTGGTATGTGAGTGTTCTGGACGTCTTCGTAAGACTGTGTCGTGTCCAGAGCTTTCCCAGTCGGAGTCATCGGTGGACGGAGGCCGTCTTGTATATAATGTCCTGATCTTTGTTTGATGGGCGAGAGCCAGGGATACATCTCTAGGTGGTGCTGTGGAAGCTGTTGGTGGGGCGGCTGGTGGTGATGGTGTAAAGGCTGCGTCGCTTTCACCTCTGTATCTGGGTGGTGGCGGAGCTGGTGGCGGAGCGGTTCGACCATCAGGTTCTCCTCGACCCACCTCTGTGGTGGCAGTAGATCCCCTTACGTACATTGTGAATGCACCCCCGCAAGATCCAAGAGGTAGAGGCGGTGGGGGTACAGATGAGGCACTTTCTTCTGTAAACACATATTTTAATGTAAAAAATCACATAACTGCTTCATTGCAAAGGCAGTAGAAATCGAATAAGATACATACGTCGATGCTGTCTTGGAGGGGGTTCCCCATCTGAATGCGGCTCTAAGTCTCCGTCGTCAATAGATGCAAGCGATTCTACGCTTGAGCTGGACTCTAAGCTGAGACTACGCGGTGCTTCTTGGGTATCTGTTAAAGGGTGAATTATTTCGAATTATTTCTATAGGGTCACAACGAAAACAGGTGTAGTGTCACACGGAAAATTGTATAATGAACATAATTTCTTTAATTAATCTGACAAAATATTTTACCAAAAAGCTTTGAATTAATAATATTTAAAAAGTCATTTCAAATGAAAATGAAAAAAAAATATTGCAAGTACGTTTCAAGTACTTATAACCACGTGCTCACCGAACAGTGCGAGCAGAGCCTGCAGCACGAACTGTATGTGTCGTCTGTTGGCGGTCTTGCCGGTTCGCAGCATCACCTCGTCCTGCCCAACCTCGGCCAGGTCGAAGCCCAGTGACGCCAGCAGCTCGTGGCAGCCGTTCACACGCCATAGGCTAATTAAACGGAAAGCAAAATTAACTTTTTACACAGCTAGTTTTACAGCGAGATGATAGAAATGTAATTATGCAGATGGATATAGCACTCTCGCTACGACATGGTATACACACACATGTAGCACACACATGTAGCACGCACATGTAGCACACACATGTAGCACGCACGTGTAGCACACACATGTTTGAGCTAGTGCGTACGCGTGTGTGCGTGCAGATTTGTGTATAGTTGTATAGTTGCGTACATTTGTGTGGGTACGAGTGTTTACGTGTGCATGTGTATTTGAATAGAGTAATTGAATAACAAAGTGATCCGTTATTACTTTTGACAAAGTTGTATTCCGCTTTATAGCAATGGGCATGTGATTAGATAATTAGTTCACAACAGGGTTAGCTGTTGATAAATAGACGTTCATACTGTGATGAGAAGCTAAACAGGCACTGACCGCACGTTGACGGCGACCTCGATGGTGTCGCTGTCGCCGCTCTTGACGGAGAACTGCGAGATGACGGAGCGCACCACCGCGATGATGTCGTCCGCCACGTCGCCGTTAGCGATCAGCTTCGACAGTGCCTGCAGCGTGGTGGGCGTCAGCCCTGCCGCACCACCCCAACGATTATTTTCATTATTACATCATTATGGTCGCTTGGTTGCATGATAATAGTCATAATAATCTTTATTAATGGAACATGGTTAAGATAGAGGTGGCAATTATATTTGTTACGTTTAGTTACACGTGGTGATATATCCGGGCACTTCAGTAGTCTACCAACCGGCGCGTGGCCAGCGTGGCAGGCTACGTCCTCAACTTTTCTCATTGAGAGGAGACCCGTGTCTATCAATACATCTATACAAGGAATGATGGTTACGATGATAGGACATATACGAGTTGCGAATCTTAAACGAGCATTATCATTCGTACCTAAGAGTGCTTGTAGACTGGCAGAGCACTGAGTCAGTCTCTCCTCTGGGTCACTTTGAGGGAAGAACACGCTGGACGGTATCCCGTTGGCCGCCGGTTCGAATCTGCAAGACAATTGTTCATTAATTGATTAAAGTAATGGTAATCTTAACCTTTTGCTTGACTGGTGAATCATATTAATAAAAAGGTCACCTATATGATATTGGAGGTTAATGTTACCTGAACCCAACGCTCATCAGCAGCTCCCTCCATCCAGTAGCGGTGCCTGCCTTGTTCTCTATGCTCTTCTGCGTCGTGTACATCGCATTCTTCTGCCCTCTCACTATTCTCTGTAGAGACTTCTCTACCAAGTGCAGGCAAACGCGAAGGGCATCTCTGTCAATTTATTGAAGTGAAAATTCTTTAGAATCGTTGTGATTTGAAAGTCGATAAAACGAAAATGCGTTACGATAAAGAAACGAACACATAAATGTATAGGATTAAGTCGGCGAGAAAATGAGATAGAATCATTTAATAATAATAATCGATTAGTTTCTTTTATATTGTAATAGTAATTTGACAATAATAATCGATTAATTTTATTTTAGAATAATTTAATTTATAATATTTAAAATAATTGTTTAATTATTATTACAATATTAATGAAATTAATATTAATTAATTACATTAAAATATATAATAATTTTTAAGCTTGGTAAAAATATTCTATATCTATCTCAATCTCTCGCAGTCTACTTTTCAGAGGTTTCACTTCTGCCGTGTGAATTGCATATACACATTTTTTTAAACTAATTTACTAATTTATTTACATTTACTAATAATATATACCAAATCAAAAAAGGTCAGCTAAACAAACGTAAAATTTTAATTGTTGTCATTACGGCATTGCTATGGAACGTTCTGGAACACACGAGAACTAAATATTGCTGAGGTAGGAAATCGACGTTAGAATTAAATAATTATCCTATGTACACTAAACATGTTGAACTCATATGATGCAGGGTGACCAGTAAACTCTCGATATAAGCTAATTAGACATGAGATAATTCTACAAAACCAAATACTTCAATATTGAAAAGGTGTGAAAATGTATATAAGAGAGCATTTTAAAAGACCAAATCTAAAAAACTGTATAAAGACTACTGAATACACAGACTGAATCCAGTATCTGCCAATCTCGCTGTAAACGGCAGAAGCTCATGAAGAAGAATCTGGAATAGGTCGGAAACTAGTCGGACTGTCCTCTGAAACGGTGCGAGCTAAAGTGCTAATGTGTAAAGGTACCGGCACTTGTCGGGCGCGGCGAGCAGGTCGCAGAGCGCCTGCCCCAGCAGCGCCACCTTGTTGCTGAGGCGCACGTTGGCGCCGAGCAGCGCCAGCCCCGCCCAGTGCGCCGGGTGCGCGAAGTGCTTGGTGTGCCGCACCGTCTGCATCGCGTCGCCCAGCGCCCTGCGCACGAGCGCGTCTTATAGATCACACAGCGAATATCAGGTGCGATGTGCAGTGGTTGCCTAGTGATTTAGGATTCAACTTCTTACTCTGGGTTTCCTGAGTCCGAATCCTGATGACTCTTTGCATAAGAATACGTATTTGAGGATTAAATATCACTTGCGCTAGCAGTGACAAAAACATCATTAGGATACCTGCACGTTTTAAGATTCTGCATATTGTTCTCTAACGATTGTGAATATCAACTTGCACTTAGCCATGTGGCAGACAATCCTACTCATTCTAAAAAGAGAATCGTGTCCAACAGCGGAGCATTAAGAGGATTGGTGATGAATAACGATAATCCGTTGTAAATGCGAAATGATTATATTACAGTATTTTCCTAACTTACTTAGCAACTCGGCTTCCTTGCAGCAACGCGGAGTACAAAGCGCGGTATAGGATTTTCGTGGCAGTGTCTTGTGGCGCAGGCCAAAGGGTCACCAGTATAGCTTGGGCTCCCGCTGCAAGTAAAGCGCGGCAAAGCCTGGACACACCTTCACCGGCCACAGTCACCGCTTCCGTGTCTTCGGAGTCTTGGAGAACTGCGCTCGATGGAGCACACGATAAAACCACCTGAGTAGTAAAATAAATAATCTTTAGAACTGTCAGATAGGAGAAGAAAGAGATGGAAAGAAAGAAAAGAAAAATGGCGCGAGAGAGAAGAAAGAAAGAAGATTATATAAATGACGTATTGATAGAAGATATAAAATACCAGTCGAGCTGTAATTTTCAGGTTCATAATTTCAGCGGCGGTCAGCATGAATTCGGACGTAGGCGGGAGTTCTTCATTACTGTGTGTCAGTTCAGCATCTAAGTGAAGAAAATAGTACCTTAACGATCAGAATTTCGAATCAGACTTGATCGTCGAAAAATCTCGAAATTTTGTGAAGACTCACTTTCTTCTTCATTCTCTGTGGACGTGTCGGCAGCACCGCTACCGACACTTGTATTGAGAAGACGTTTCGCTTGGGAATCCACCTGCAAGAGATTCCGTCATTGTCAGTGAGCCTCTACTTAAGATGGAAAATACTTAAGTGTGTTTTATTATAAGGTTTGTTCGTTATTATGATCTTAGTGAGATAAAGAAATAACTAATGACGGATTTGAAGTTATACGCACCACTTCCCCGGGACTGAGGACGATGCCAGGTGTCTTCCAGCAGATGTGAGTAGCGAAGTGTATGCACTCGGCCTGCGGGAGCTGCGTCAGCACGGCCTCCTTGGACGCCTGCGAGCGAACACTACTGATGAGATCGTGAACGACAGTGCGTGCTATTCGAGAGGCTTATGTCCGGTAGAGGACGGAAATAGTCTGACAATGATGATGATTACGATATCATAAAATAGTGGGAATAGATTGTCTTGCGTTATGTTAGGACAAAAAGCATACCTGGAAGGTTAGAAGCTGGGTTAATGCATAAGGTAGTTAAGGTAAGGTGGCTTACTAGGTTTTTGAAGTAATGTCATAAAAATGTTCTTCATATTTTTTCTTTTCAGTATGCTCTTTTACTATTTGAGCTTATTTTTTAAATATAGACTTGATAAGCTAGAGCGGAGAGGAACCTGGTAGTCAGTGAGAGGCGTGACGCGCAGCATGTCGGCCACGAGCTCGGCCTCCTTGAGCTGCGCGTGCGCGGCCGCCCAGCGCGCGCCGCCCACGCGCGCGCCCCCCACCACCACGCAGCGCATGCCCGCCTCGCCGCTGGTGGACGCCGAGCCGGCTGCTCCGGCTGCTCCTGGTTAAAGAACATATCATATTACATGTTAGCATTTCATGATGCAGCGTTTATTATTTCGCATAGTCAGGTGCATTGGTGCATTAATTAGTGCTTTTTTTTATGTAATCTGGAGTCGTATGTTTCCTTTTAGGAGTCACTTGCGTTCTAAATTTATTTTATGGATAAATATTTGTAATTGATGGATGGCGACTTTTTAAAACGTAAAAAACATTTTTAAAAGCTTCGTTTGCCTTCAAATTCTACAGAATTTTCACTAAATCATTGTTGCACTTGAAAACATAGGAGTAAAACAACCTTAAAGCCTTAAATCTTCTCATTCTAAAGTAAGTGGCAAAGTTTTTATTTGAAGAACCAATCGTCCTTGATAGGTTACGTTACTGATTTGAAACGAACTATTCTCTAAGGGTTGACTAGTGGAGAGTATCGGTAGGCAATCAGTTCGTCCGCTGATAGTGTGCAGTAAGGTGCAGTGGTTACCGTGCTCGTGGTGGGGGCGGGTGCGCGGGTGGCGCGCGTGGCGCAGCGGGCGCAGCGCGGGCGCGGCCAGCAGCGCGTACCGCTCGCACAGCGGCTCCAGCTCGGGCGCGGCGCGCAGCGCGCCCCACGGACACGCGAACAGCGCGCCCTCCACCACCACCACCAGCTCGCGCCGCCCGCCGCAGCCGCGCCGCCCCGCGTTCGCTGCACACGCACCGTAATGTTCTCGTATATCTCGTGCACTCACTAGCGCCGGACACATTACACGTGGTGTTTGGTAATTGAACTTTGGAATTGCATATTTACTCAGTGATATTTAGTGGTTATGAATTCTGCCTTTCACTCCAGGGGTGCTGGGTTCAAATCCGAGGCGTGCACCTCTTTACAAAAAAATGCGTTTTATGTTTAAATATCACTTGCTAACGGTGAAAGAAAACATCGTGAGAACACCTGCACTCCTTAGAATTTATACAAAAAAAAATTCTAAGGTGTGTGAAGTCCGCCAACCCGCACTAAGCCAGCGTGGCAGACTACGGCCTTAACCCTCTCAATATAAGAGGAAACCCATATTCCAACAGTGGAATGACAAATGGGTCGATTATTATTATTATTATTCATAGATAATGTTTTAATAAAGAAGTAAAATAATTCCTGGAACGAAGTCTTTCGAGACCAGACTTCGCAATGGTTCTTGAAAACAACGTTAAAGTTTTCGTATGTTAAGCTCTGACATTTTTTTCATAGAGTGGCATTAAAAAAAATTTATTAAAATTATTCCACGATTTGTTTTTCTACTATTGTTATTAACGATTTGCTTATGAAAATAGCTGGGGAAATGTTTGTAACTTGCAATATGGAATACATAAGAAAAATTATGAGACAAAAAATATAATTTCATGGGTTTTCAATTTAACAACAGCGTACCGTGGGTGTTGTTGCAGGAAGCTGGCAGCAAGTCCTCGAAAGGCGCGAGTAGCATCTGATACAGAGCGTTGAGGCAGGGCGGCCCTTGCCATGACGGCTGCTTCTTGCGCGGCCCGTGGACGCTCGACCTGCAATAAATGTACCAATTAAGGCTTAATTAGTTCATCATCAATATCAACACTCTCATCCTATTATTATTATAATCATCCTGTGTCAATCTACTACTGGACAAAGATCTCCCCTAATAAAGGAAGATTTTGCCCGTAATCTCCGCGCTGGGCAAGGGGGTTGGGCATCGCAGAGCGCAATTTCTTGCACCAGAGATCTTAATAATATGAGGCGATGGGCCTCACCTGGTGGAACCCTGCAAACTTGCAACCGATCCCGCCACAGAGCCGCCCACTGAGCCCACACTGAACAGCGAACTCAGCGAGTAGTTGGAGGAATTTAACAGATGGTTGCGTGTCACCTGCAACAAGACATACATATGAACATCTCAAGCGCTGTAGCAAAGATTTAAAGAAAATAAAACGAAAACAGAAAGAGAAATGTGATCTTCTGGTCTTAGGACTCTGGCTAAATTAATACAAGATTCTGAATATACCGGCTGCTGGAAATTCAGATGTCTTCGAAACCAATGCGCATTGTAAGGAGAGAGTGATGAATGTTGAAGTACGTCAGGTCTGCCGAGATATATGTCACTTTCTGCTGCGTACCATGTAAGGTCTTATGTGACGTAATAATGATACTAAGAGCAAGGAGTATTTGAGATTATTAAGTTATATTGTACCATTCTAGTGAGGCCTGTGCTGGGTCTTTCATCGGGTTCCCATTGGTCATCAACGTCACTTCGACCCTGGGCTGTCTTGATCCAGGCCGACCATTCGCTGATACATCGCTCCAACTTCCCTGGACCTGGACAGATTTGTTTTGATAGAATAGTTGGAAAATATCAAATGGATGGTGACTAAACATTTCATTCGCGCATATAGACTTACTGCTGCTTGGCTGTAGGTCCTCGGGGCTGATATCCGGTAAGCTATTGTCGCTGTCTTCTGCTTGGTCTACCAGCGAGATTTGGTGGAATCTCAATATACCTATAGAAATAAATAATAATTTAAACAACGCATATATTGAAGAACGATGAATGCAGAAGAAGAACATACAGATCAGTAAGGATAACGATATTTGGCACTCAGTGTTCCTCTACCTATCCCGTAAAATACTTGGCGTGATGGTCCTAAAAAATATGTGTTGTATATGATGGTTATAAATCTCTTCATATCCAACTTCAAAATTTCTTCATATCCAACCCATTTATCTGCCCACCAGTGGCACGAGTAACTTTTCGACATGAAAAGAGGTAACAATTCTAACATTACCTTTATGAGGTTGCAGTAACCAGGCGTACAACCTGCCTGCAGCCAGGCTGTAGTATAGCACGGGCGCCTTCTGTTTGTTAATCACTTCCAAGATCTGGTCCACTACCGAAGGGGTCCACTGCTCGGGCCGTTCCTTGGCAGTGTCTTCTGTTAGGCTCCTGAAAGATTAGTTTCTTGTAAATGGTCTATTGATCATGCGAAACACATATTTAAAGGGATCTCTTCAGGGGTACGGTAAATAATAGCAACAGTAGTTAATATTGCAGATATTACTAGAAGTTGTAGTGTGGGTAGTAGTAGTAAAATCTAACGATAATCATGAATAGTTTGTTTAGAGTTAGTTTAGTTTACTTAGAGTTTTTGTAATTTACCGAACATACTGCCAGTTTCCAATTTATAAAGGGTTACCTCTGTGCTGTGTGAAGCTCTAAGTTGGCTTGGCTCAGAGGTCCGGTTTGTTTGTCTGCGACTCCGTCCAGCAAACGACAGCGGCCCCTTTCGGCCACCACCAGCGCTTCTGGGTGACGACCCAGTTCTGTGAAAAGGAGTAAGAGCATTAGATAACAGATTATAGTTCTAAAAATTTAACTAAGAACAGCATCATATCCCTCTCGTCATTCCATTATTGGGTGGTCTTCTTGTGTGATGTTTAATTTTAGATACAATGAAAAAGTGTGTGAGTATTTCATTCGGGAGAGAAAGAGATAACAAATATATTTCGAAAGTTTTCATTGAATTATGGACAAGTTTGAATATTGAAGGTACGAACCGACAAGGACTCTCTGCAGTGCGTGCTGGGTGGAGGTGTACAAGGATGCTATCTTCCTGTCCCGGTGCTTCTCGCTGCCGGACTCCAGCACCGTCAGCGCAGCTTGCAGCTGTTCCTTTGCTTCCTCTAACTCTCCCGATGCCCATAGCGCGAATCCAAGCCTGTGTCGTACTCTCGCCTGAAATTGACAAAAGGGTATTTATGGTGTTGCCTAAAATAGGAGAAAAAAAGATTTAGTAATGGTGCATTACTGGCTATTAAAAATGTTTCTGATTTCTGATAAACTTCAATATTTTAATTTTTACACTAACTAACTCTAATAGTGACCCTGTTCATCTGAATATTGATACTTTAACTCTAACATTTGTCCTAATATTATCTCCCCCTTTGTAATATCCTGTAAGGAACTTGGCACGACGAATCAATAACCAATAACCGGTACCTCTTCATCAGCATCAGCCAGTCCCTCGGTGGCTGCCAACGCCTGCCTCAGGTAGGATACGGCGCTGCCGCAGGCGCCCATGGCCAGGTGCGCCCGCCCCAGGTCCGCCAGCGCGTGCGCCCGCCCGCGGGTGTCGCCTATGGATCACATTCAGACATAAATTATGTACATAGCTTAAAAATATAGGAAATACTTATTAGTCACATCTCGAGGTGTAGTGCGAGGGAGCAGCATTACATTATAATTAAACAAATGATTGAAATAATAATTGAAAATAACTTGTACCAGAAATGCTTAAATGACGACATTCTCTTACGATTAATGAATTTGACTATTTTGAAGTAATTTAATTATTTTATCACTTAATTATTGTGAAATTTTAATACGGTATTTTTTTATTATTTTGACATTTGATTAATATGTCGCCTGACATCACTTAGGGAATTAATTTTCCTGCATTGACATATGTTTGTATGATTTATTATTGACTATGCTATCTAATTGGATTTGTGTAGTTATATTTTTGTTTTTTTTTTTTTAATCGACCCATTAACATTCCACTGTTGGAATATGAGTCTCCTCCCATATTGAGAGGGTTAAGGC
>DWJK01001936.1:0-15669 GCA_018248815.1 Croniades pieria auraria
ATATATATATAACTGTCAGTACATTGACATAATGACTCCGCATATCCGTGTGTTGCTTTAGCAGCTCATTAAAAAAAAAAATTTTTCGCTCTTTAAAAAATACCCACTATAAAAGAAATTTTCTTTAAAATCTACATAAATTAACAGTTTCATGCCAAAGAAAGTTATTTCGTAAAATTATAAGGTAATTTTACTCGGTTTATTAATTTTCTTCTATGCATATTACAGATAGACAATACAATAACAACAGAAAATGCGAAAAAGTGAAAAGTACTTTACATGTATTACAATTGGGAAATTAAAAACTTTGAGAGTTTTTTTTACTTATGTTAATTATTTAAAGTAATTTTAAACAATATTAGAGTATTCGTGGTCCGACTGAACGGGCTATATACAACAGACGCGGTGTTATGTCGACTGAATTGTTTTTTTATTTTTATTATCTGTGGATTTAAATGTCAATGGCTTGCGAGCGCGGGAAAATCGTTCAGTTGCCGCGCGGCGTCCGTTTTGTGCGGCTGTGTGTGTGTGATGTTTTGTTTTTGTATAAAGCAGTGTAGTATAGATAATTAATTGTAAATTTAAGTAAATAAATATCTAGTATATGCGGGGCGTTTGTGTTTCTTGCGGATCTCGTTTTATTTTACAACATTGACTAAATTATTATAGTTATGTTGTGTTGTTTTACTATAACCGAGTAACATGTTATATGTATAAATATTCATCAATATAATTTTGTATAATGAAGGTCGTCACAAATGACGATATGAATATACTATTCTCTGAAATATAGCAAACCACCACAGACGGTAGCTATGCTATAATATTTACACACACACACACACATATATATATATATGTGTGTGTGTGTATACTATGTGTGTGTGTATATATATATGTGTGTATATATATATATGTGTGTGTATATATATATATATGTGTATGTATGTATGTACACATTAGTAGTAACGATTGCCTCATTGTCTAGTATTTGGAAGTGCGACTGCTGAGGAAAAGGTCCTGGTTTCGATCCCTGAGTTAGGCAAATATTATTGGGTTTTTCTAACTTGAAATTCCCAGTGGTACCTCGGAGTTTAGATTTACGCCTAGTGTAGCGATTGGCTTACATCATCACCGTAATCAGCCAGCTCAAGTCCACTGCATAACATAGGACTCGCTTGAGAGGTTTTTGCATATAATCTCCACGCTAGACATGCGGATTGGGGATCGCAGAGCACGACGTGTCGCACTACTTGTCGCTTCTACAACCCAGCGGCGGCGAGCGCATTTACCTGTGCGTAGACAAGCTGCGCCATACTGCGATCTACCAGATTACAGTCGTGATGTTATTTTATACATATTAGTACCGGTTCTCATAAATCTCATTGCGAATTTCATTACCAGTACGGTTGTAATCAGCGCATCTCACGTGTTGTAAGTGGCTTATTAAAGCTAAGTGGGGACTACAGCTTATCGTTGAACAAATCCACATTTATTGTTATAAGTACTTCTAACAATCATATTAAATGACTCATTATGAACTAACAATATACACTTCAAACTGCACACGGTGCCATAGCCAAAGGGTTAGACCGTCTGCTCACTTGTGTTTTAGTGTATAAAAGAAAATTGGGAATCGTTCTTGTTATAATAGTCGTTTTTATAATTCAAAAATCTGTAAATCTAGAAACATTTCCGTATGCGTAAAGTATTTATTTTTATACATTTAATATTCATGTGCAGTTTTATATAAAGAATTATTTTTATTTTTATGATTTCTGTATAGTCGCATTAGAATTTTTACGGGGTAGGCAGAGACCATCGAGTGCTATATATTTCTATCTTGACAGATCTGACGTGCTCCTTCCACTTTAATTACGTTTCTTTTTACACATTAATAACTTATCTAGTATATTAAATAATTAGGTACTTATGTGCTTTCTTATTTGCAGATACGTGAACGAAAATTATGTGTTTGAGTACAAAGGCTAATGAAATAAATATTATGACATATTTATGTGAAGTTAATATCACTTACAAAACAGTATTTCGGTAGTCTTCAAAGTAAAGAAATAATAAGAAAACAAAATGGAAAATAACAGGTAATGTCATTTTTACTTAAATTTTTTTTTATTAAGAAATTGTAATATAAACTGACTACTTTTATACTAAATTGTATTGAGTTCTGATTAGACTTGGATGTTATTTTATAAAACCAGTTTAATTTAAAGTTTACTAAGTAACTGCAGCGGGTTATGTTTTACAACAGATGTACTGTTATATTTTTATTTGTAATGTTGAATTTTATTTTATGATAGTTCTATTGTACATATTTTTTATTTCTACAATTGAATACTATTTTACAACAGTTTGATTCTAATTTTATTATATGTAATATTTTATTTAAAAATTCGAATTTAATTTTTCATGAAATATTATAGTTTTAATCCATCCTCAACGGAACCGGAGTGTAAGAAGAATGGGATTCACATGGGTGCAAGTATCATATCTCGACCCTTAAGGTCTTCAGCAGAGACAGTGGAACGAGGTGAAGCCAACGCACAATCTGAGACATGGCTCCACGACGCCGGCTGGAGGAGGAAGAGGTCCTTGGCCCAATTAACCAGAGAAGCCCTGCCTCGGATGGAAAATTACAGAAACTCAAAACGTGCATTGAAAAGGCCAAGTCTTGGGGAGCTCCACGGAGACCATCTCATCACAGAAGAGGTATGATTTCATTTTTCCTTTTTTAAGAGTAGCAGATAGAAAGGCAGGTTACATATTTCTTACAGTACCTACGTAATAAATTGAACTTCAACAACATTGCCTGAAGATTAAAAAGGTATTATTGTATAGGCTGTTATTAGTTATTACTTAAATGATAACGATAAATAGAAAACGTTAATATGCCCTAACATTTAAGGTATATATTAACATAAAACCAATAAATTATACAAATGCTTATCATTAAAACTATAAACAAAACCATCACAGAATTAACATATTCATATGTGTCATAAATCGTCCCTAACATAGCCTTTTCATTTTATCAAACCTGCAAAGAAAATAACCAACGCTCCTTACGTCAAAAACACAAAACATGGCAAAATTTTAAAGTGGGGGTTATTTTTTTGCTGGCTAACAACATGTGCTTAAATGTCAAATATATTTAATTTAACCTTGTTAAAAATGAAATCTTTGATATATTTTTATCTGTACAGTTATATCCTTGTAATGCCTCGTTAAAATGAGTCGTATGTATAAAACATGAATATCGTGTTAAAATATACAAACACCATATGAAAATGAACAAGTGTGTTTCTACAACAAAAGTCACATGGCTTCATAATTCTCGTACACGCGTGCGAATCGATCAGATGTTTGCTGGCCGCGTTTCCTATGATTAAAAAGTCATTAAGCTATATGTATGTACATGCAATGGCTTGTTGTCGAAATTGACGCAATAAATTATATACAAATAGGTTTTGGAGCACCTCGTAGCGGATACACAAATGACGCGCGGTCCTGTCGTACGTATCTACCCAGTTAAATATGAAAGTGGTTTTGAATCTGTTAATAATTTCTATATTGTATGGGTAATTGATCAAAAATGTGTGCTGACTACTTTCTCGACTCATAATTTCAAAAAAGGCTATTTAGAGACGATAATATACATTGTTTTAAAAGTTAACAACATTCGTTGTGAAAAATATCATTTAAATTCTTAAACGGATCAAATTAGTTTTGCACTTGCTATAAACAACATTCCATTAGAAAAATTATAGTTTACGAGTAAATATAGAATTTTAACGAACGTCGTTTTATGTCTGTTGGTATATCGTTTTAAATCAGTATCGTAATCTATCAGATGTGTGTTTGTAATCCTGGGAGTCAGCAATCTTTGTAGGAAAGGACTGTAAACATCAGGTAATCTACAGAATACAACTTTTATGTTAAAAGGACTTTTTTTAATTAATTCATTTAAAATGGTCATCAGTGTAAATTTATACTTAATTAAAATAATAGATACTTTCCTACCAATAGGAGTATGTTTTTTCGTGAAGATATTAATGAATATATTCATTGCGTAATGTTAGGAAATCAATAATGTTGAAGAAAACAAAGTTAATGATCATTAGCTTGCAATTGATGAAATATATCGGAGACCCAAGAACATGGTTATACTCAAATGTTTGTAGTAATGGTTCTTTATTTTTTTATATTAACGAATTAATGGATCAAGATTTATTGTTATATAACAGGTACGCCAACGTCGTCAACCCTACAGAGATATCACTATCTGTTGACAATTAAAACATTAGATTCAACGTTGATTGAACGCTCACATAATGCGCAGTTTTCCTGTACACGTAAATTAAAATATTAAAACATATATTTTAAAGAAACTATTGTGTCCCTGACAGTGGGAAACAAAGAAAACATTTATGTGAGTTTGTTGTAAGAATGCGTCATTTTCTCGGTTATTACAACCGGTGAAGTGGAGAGCGGTCCATACCGCCGCGAGCCGGATCAATCTGCTTCATTGACCACTCTGCCTGCTGGAGCCCTTTCCAACCAATCTTATCTTGCATGTGCATACCTATCTCACATTAATAAGATTATGTTAATATGCTCTTCAAATCTTAATAATCATGTATCAGTTGGGCACTATAAAACATTATATTATTGGAATCTAAAACTAGGGAAAAAACTATGTTTTTAAGTAAACGTATTTTTGTTTTTTGTTGATGTATTGAAGTGTAGTTACGTTGTAGCTTTTCGGTCTACCCGTGGGCGAGATGACGTCGTATATTTCGCGGTACACAAAAATAAAGATATAAAATTAGTTGTTTTCCAATTATGACGTAATGATTTGTATAATAAAGCAAACGTATTATCTGTAAAGCGGAACATGTTCGATAATACACTGTAGAGAATACAAAAAGGTAGCTGAACGATGTCACGATTTAAACCTTCAGCGACAATGTTTATATGTCCATGAGGTACACATTTGTGAACAATATGCAATTACAACTGGATACCGGCCGGTGACAATGGAATAATGTGGAATTATACAGAAGTAAACATGTGCGGGCAGCTGGTGTCCATCATCATCGTCGCCGGCTGTCAGACGACGCGGCACGTTACCTGCTGTAGGGCTGGTAGCTTTCCGACAACATAGTTAAATACAGACGTTAGAATTCGGTTCGAGAAAGATAAGACATAGTGGTAACAGCTTAAAAATATGTGAGTGATGGACACTTGGGAGAAGATGTTGAAAACTCGTGAAAAGGACGATGTGATTTTTTTCTGAAATTTTATGAGTTATAGTTTACAAATCAACTTAAATTCATATTTTTCCGTCTTAAAGCATACTATTTTTTCTGTAAACATAATAAATTTGCTATTATTAAATGCAATGGCAAATTTAATCAAGAATAGATCCAAATCTGTCAATTTCTCTTTGTTATCTAAGAAGTTCTTCTTCTGCCCTAATTACGATTGGATATGTTCTGCAATCTTCACACACTGTATGTACAATAGATCTATTGTCACATGGCACTGGGCTGATTTGATACTAAAACCTTTTTCATGTTGGCGTCATAGTTTGACAGAATATTTAAATATAGAATAAGAGAATTATATAAAAATAAGAGAATTAATGCAGCAATACAAGAACATGGATGTATTTTCTTGGTTATCAATACCAATTTCATGAATAATACATATTAATTATAGAATAAATAAATATATAAAATTTTTCAGATTGTGCACCAACTTTATCACAATTAACATCTTTGTTTAAATATAGAAGAATCTGAATAACAGTAATTGGTTCATAACTTCAGGGTTTCATTGTCTTATGTTTTTTAAAAAGTCTGATTGTTATAGGACGAGAAGCCGCAAAATCAAAGAGACACAAAATCGCCTACACCTGCACATGGAATTAAGTTAGGATGGATTCAAGTAAGTTTATTTTACGCTTATTCTTTATAAAATTACTAATAGAAGTCATTAAGGAAAGTTAACTTATCTACATTAAGCTGTCGGAACTCTCTGCTTACCTTGTAAGCGACCTGGTGAGAAGGTATTATAATAAAAAAAAATTGAGTATGTAATGTTTATTAAAATGATCAATCTGCGATCTTATTGCCAATTAAAATAATTGGACCCACGTACATTTGCCGCCGATTAGCCCTGCTGCATTCATATTGGCTATTTTGCATAAAAGGAAAAAAACCTGTCAAGCTTAATAGATTCGGAAATATTAATTAATTAATGCAGTATGTTTTATGTTTGAGTTGCCTTCACATTCAGATTCTGTAACTTTTCTCGTTTTGAGAAGAGGCCCGTGTCCAACAAGGAAAATTTTTTTTTCATTTATCCACAAAATGAAAGCGATTACTACAAGAACGTTGAAAGCTGAAGCGAGTATTGAATGTAAATGTTTTGCAAAAGTAAAAGTAACTAAGCAAAAACTATAAGAATGTTTGATTAATAGTTTTTTAACCTATTGCTGTGTAATTGATTAAAAAAATTGTTAGTTTAAGCCCTGTGGGACAATATATTCTCTTTATCGCTAACGGTTTTAGCAATGATAAGAGCGTTAGTCTCTTGAAAATTAACATTGCATTT
The DNA here is from genome assembly GCA_018248815.1 of Croniades pieria auraria. Lineage (NCBI taxonomy): Eukaryota > Metazoa > Arthropoda > Insecta > Lepidoptera > Hesperiidae > Croniades > Croniades pieria. The sequence goes on from DWJK01001936.1 coordinate 6,637, forward strand.
CTATTGAATCGTATTGTACTTAGTCCTCTACGCTGGCCAAGTGCGGGTTGGCAGACATATATATCTATGTATTATTTAGTAAGCCAGTACGATACGTAGAAACATAGTACTCTATTATGATAGATAAATATTTAATAGGATAACCTTAAACCGATTATTTAAATTGTTTTCATTATTAAACCATAAGACGTTCTTCTAGTCGTCATAAGCGTTTAGTGTTATAATTCCAATAGTACTCGACCCGGGTTTGAACCCAGGACCACCCGATCGGCAGTCGCGCTTGCAACCACTCGACTAACGAGGCAGTTTTATATTCATATATTCCATTAAAGTCGTCATTATTTCATTGAAAGTTTCCGGTTTTTAATTTTTATCTAAATAACCACCGGTGCTGTGTTAAATAAATAATACGATAATGTTATTAAAAATATTACAAGACAAACATGTATGGCGACTTTAATGAACACACAAAAAACTAAATACGTCTGCTAATGTCTAAGCTGGTAGAAATTCTTAATCACTGCCTACCACAATGGCGAATTAGATAACAGTATGTACGTTTGTAAAAATGAAATCGTTTCCAGGGCGTGCTGATACCATGTCTGCTGAACATTTGGGGTGTGATGCTGTTCCTGCGGATATCGTGGGTGGTGTCGCAGGCGGGCGTTGGCTTGTCGCTAATCATCATCGCGATCTCGGCTGTGGTGTGCGTGATCACCACGCTGTCGATGAGCGCCATTTGCACCAATGGCGAGGTCAAAGGAGGTAAGCATTAAATATAAAACTTTTTTTAAGCATTAACAAATCACTTATGTTACAAAGATGACACTGCCGATCGAAAGTTTCAGGCCAGTAATAAAAAAATATATTGTTTCTAAACATTTTAAATTTTCCGGTCAAATAGCTGCATATCCTCACGTTGTATTTTTATAAGGTATGAGTAACGGTATTCGGTCATCCTTTTTACATATATATATCTGTATGAAACATGGACATTTTATTTTGCAATATGCAGTGAATGTGAACTCATAGTGTATGTTCGGCCCGATACTTTCGACGTTTACTGTTCACGTGATGTAACATTAAACGGCTCACACCCTTATTTTGGTGTCATTCCATTATCATTAAGGCTGTTATCATGCTTTAAAAGACACAAAAATAACGGCTGTTGAAGCGTGTTTTTATATATGTTCTAATTTAGTTAAAAGTATACAAAATTGACCACAATTATATTTACAAGCACAAATGATATAAAGCAAAATTTTATTTGAATGCATTTAGATTTTTTTTTTACTGTATTTTGTACTGGGATTGTAGTTATGTGAAATGGCAGAGTTTTTTTTAATGTAAGTAATTACGTGTAAATTAGATTGCTTATTATGTTTCTTGAATATGTTGTTATGAACTGTTTGTACAATGAAACAAGGCACAGTATGAATTTTAATCAGGTGACGTTCCGTTTTATTATTATGTATGATTTGGGAATTTATATTTAACTTAATAAAACAAAAAACTGTTCAAAGAAAAGGAAAAATAATAGTAAAATTAAATCGGTACCAAAAATTAACAAACAGAAGCCTTTAATTCCCCTGAGAGTACTGACGCCATTTTTATTTTAAGACAAATTTTATGACATTTGCATTAGGAGTATGTTTGCGTCAAATGGAAAAAGCAATGCTGCTGACGTCACACGTCATATGACGTCACGTCAATGAGCTATAAATGTGAACGTATAACACCGAGCAGGAAATACCCCGTGTATACTTGTTGTTATATTGAAATTTTTGCAAAAAATCGTAATTAACAATGATGCTTACATTAATATTCTAATATTTTTTAAATCGCTGTACTAATTACGTCCTCATAGTGTAAAAACAATTGAATGTTTACAATGACAACATCGATATACATACCAAATGAAAAAAATGTTTTGGCCTAAATATATTTGCGGCTTTTAATTGATCAATAATTTTGTTGCAACGTGTTTGTTTGAACAACAAGAATTATAAGCGATTAAAAAGATGCAAGTGAGAAATAATTATTATTTATAGAATTTTGTCCAGGGTTGTGTAACTATTTAAACTTAAACTGTTCAATATTCAATCAATCAATCACAATACATAATTCTTCAGTTTGTAACAATGACAGTGATAGTCACAAAGTCGTCGAAGAATTCGTTTAACGGGACCAATAGTTCTTACGTACTAGTTACTTTTAATGCCGGATAGATTAAAAAAATATTTATTGCTACGAGTACATAATAATAGGATGTAGGATGGCAAATCTTATATCGAATACTTTTTTTTCTTTATAATATTTCCTACTAAGGTCGTCTGGAACGCCTGTTCTATTAGCGATAATAGCCTAATGTTTCTACCCTACTTTCATATTCCTACTACATTATTTTATTCGTGACTGTCTCGTTGGTCGAGTGGTTGCAAGCGCGACTGACGATCGGGAGGTCCTGGGTTCAAATCCCGGGTCAGGTACTATTAGATTTTTTAAATTTAGAATTTCTAGTAGTGGGTCGCAGTCTGGAATAGTGCCCAGTGTTTGGCAATAGGAACACCATCTATTTCAGGGAACGTAAACGTAACTGGTGAAATGTGGGAGTGTACTACACTCCTCTGCCTATATCTTCGGGGATTACAGGCGTGATGTTACATTATTTTATTCGTATGTGATGTCCAAAAGTTTTCTGTTTTATACCGTACTAAAATTATATCTTATACCACTAGTTTCTGTAGTACACCACTGAACTTATAACTTTTTCCACACCTACGTTCAAAGAAAAACGGACACGAATTGTCAAGTTTCTATCTTATACGGTGACACGTAAACAGCGGGGGCGTATGTATTAGGCGTTGGCCTAAGTAATTGGTTAAAACCACGTGATGATCAGGCGACGTGACAAATGATCTGTATTCGTTTAGATTACAGTGGCGTTGTAATGCTTGCAATCCGAATGTCATGTTTCGTATCCGATAGAGATGATGTATTCCATTAGGTGGTTCTATTGTGATGGTATTCCATTCCGTTCCATGATGTATGCCGTTAAGGTCTGTGCTACAGAATACCATGCATCTGTTATCGACAGTATTAACGTAAATAGCTAATGTTTTATTTTGTTTTGTTTAACAAATAACACATTCCATAAATAGATATAAACTTTACCTATTCCAAATGCTACATACTTCAGAAATTATTACCGATTTTTTCCACGTATTAACATAACTAACAAGGAATCAACCTTCTGTCAATGTGTCAACTTTTCTCTATGGATTAAAAACAAATTACCCGCCATAATATACTGACTACACCCAATTTAGCCACGTGATAATCGTCTGTTTGGTTCCAGGTGGAATCTACTACATTATATCAAGATCTTTGGGTCCTGAGTTTGGCGCATCTGTTGGTATTATTTTTGCATTTGCCAACGCAGTGGCAGCCAGTATGAACACCATTGGGTTCTGCGATTCCTTGAACGACTTACTCAGATCCTTAGGGACAGGAGGGATAATAGATAATGCGCAGAACGATACTCGCATCGTGGGAAGCGTGGCCTTGGTTGTCATGTGTATTATATGTGCCGTGGGAATGGACTGGGAGAGTAAAGCTCAAGTAAGTGTTACTGTGTGTTCAAATTGTTTTCGAAGGCGTATCATGTGACAAGTCTAGTGGCTTAAAATTTGCCTACTGCTCCGAGGGTCCTCACTTCCAATCCTACGGTTTAATTCTTTTTAATAAACGTGAACATAAAACACCGTGAGGAAACCCACCCACCTCAGAGTTGTCCATAATGTTCTCTAAGGAGTGTGAAATCTGGTGAGACGTAATAGTACTGCATGTCAAGCTATGACCTTAAGCGTTCTTGTTCTGATAGCAGATCCGTGGAACGATGAAAGAGTTAATTATTAGATAAGTTGCTTAGACGGTAATATAATGTATATGCTTAGAATCCAAACGTTATTTATGTACTTTTGATCCGAAGCCCTCGTCTAAATCGAATTTGATGATTATGATAATCACTTGTTGTTTATCAAACTTACTAACGTTTAACCGAGTTTTTCAAGTGTTGTAAATAGTTCATGGTAGGTATTATTGGAAACCGGATCGCACTGTAAACTCGAAATTAAATGGAGTGATTTTATGGTGAATATCATATTAATAGAAGCCACTTCGTGTATGCAGAGTGATGAATGTACGAGAAACTCGTCAGTTCAGCTAGGACAGAGATAATTGGCACTTGCTGCGGCGACTTTGAGGAACCTGACGTACATATATAATAAAAATATTTATGGACATTATAATTAACATTTCGAATCCGTCAGTTTAAAGATGTAGTTAGATAGTAAGTCTCTTCATTTGAGTACTTTTACAAGGAGCTTTGAATCAAAAGTACTTTCTGGACATTTCGAAGAAGTATGCTGAAGAATGTGGTAAATTCCCACGTTTCATCGGTTGCGTTATACGTCCCACAATGGAATAAGAGGTAACTCTCTTGGTTTTCAATTAAGTGTATCAAAATAGTTTCAGTCGCGAGTAGGATCGTAGTGGGTAGGTAATAATTTCCGTTTGCTTAGCTCCGCAAATGAGCTCGGAGCGGGGCGCTGGCCCAATTGACCTCGCAGTCCGTAGTAAACAAACTGAACTTCGATATCACTACTAAAATGAATTGAATCGTAAAAATGAGAATAGAAAATAGTAAAAATTAGAATGGTAAGAATTAGAAACGTAAAAATTGTACATACATATGTTCTTAATAGTACTGATAAAGCTATTTTTGTTTGTTATTTGTGGTTAGAAAATCATGTACGTTAATAATAATAAAATAATGTTTGTGATATTTGACGGTTTAAGTATTTATCTATATGCCTGTCCTACCCTAAAAATATTGTGAACAAAACTCAGAATATTGAAGTCAAAAGAAGTGTGCCTTAAATATATAAATTCGTTTTATGTAGAGTTACGGAATAGTCTTGTCAGGCAAATTATAGTAATCACACAGTGCAATGCCGTCAACACAACCTGTTACATTTCATTAAAACGCCGAAGGATTGTGGGCACACGCGAGTCCATCATTTGATTAAGGTAATTGTCGCATCAACGGAATAGCGTCGGAGCTGAAGTGTGGGTAGTTTCGACTTTGTTTGACTATCGCGTTTGTGATTAGAACAAAGTTGGAGATAACGGATTATTTATATTTTTATTGTCGCATTCTATTACCACGTCTCACTAATTATATTGTACGACCTACCATGAACTATTGACTTAGCTTACTGGCATAAAACGGGCACTTATCCAGATTCTGCGCTACGACTGGTAATAACAAGTTAGAAAAATCCAATAATACTTTTCCCGAAAGGGGAATCGAATCCAGGACCTTTTGACCAGCACTCGCTCGTGCAATTACTCGACCAACGAGGCAGTATTTTAATTATAATTTCAGAATAGACAGTACGTACATACGAGTGTTTATGCCATTGTATAAAATATTGATTCAACTGGTTATAAATATAGATAACACAGTGTTGCCAGAATGCAGTATTGTTGAATTAATTTTACACCCAACGTCTGTTGTTTTCATGACGCTTTAAAATCGTCAGCATTAGGTATAGATTTCTATCAACATTTAAAATAATCTGACTTTTACAAAGTTTTGTAGGTCACAATCCAACTGACATATTGTTTTTAAAATTAAATACAACATATTCAATGTCGTCCCGTGTTGTTTTTTGGATTTTTTACAAATATTTTATTGTTGTTGTTTTACGTCTCTGTTGTTTACGGTTATCTTTTGTTGCAGAACTTCTTGATAGCTATTATTGTGGGGGCGATTGTAGACTTTATAGTTGGTACACTGATGGGTCCGAGAACTGATAGCGAAATTGCCCATGGATTCGTCGGGCTTGGAAGTAAGTATTTATTTAACTAGCATCCAACACTCGAGATGAAAACAGTAAATTTCCTTTAATTAGTCATAAGCTGTTGTTATGAAACGTGTTTTTACTAAATATACGTTTTTACTAATATACTGTCACGTGTGTTCTCTGGGGTCCCAAAGCTATGCAGCAATGTTTAAACTTGTATGACTGTTTTACTTTTTCTGTTTTTTTTTAAAAAGAGTGCCGGGAGTTTTTTTCCGCCGGCTTTTTTCTTCCGGTCTACATAAGCCTAAAAGAGGCGTTCAAAGCTGATGAATAAGACGATGATGTATAAGATTTGTTTTGACGTTCCTTAAGTGTATTTATATACCTTATAATGAATAAAAACTTTTGAATTTGAATATATAGGCCCGTTAGATTAACGTTATTCCGTTAATAATAAAACTGAATTTATTTAATGTGCTAATATTTGTACCGTTACGTCATAATTACCAGTTTTGATGTATATATGTATATACGTTGTCACAGACATATTGTCACGCCTATTTCCTGTAGGAATAGAAAGAGATTACCAACTTCCAACGGATAGGCTCCAGATAAACTTCCTACGCTTCTTCTAAACTCGTTAAAATTGTCATACATGTTTGTCTATTGAAGGTATTTGCGACCTAGCCTTATTATAGGACGTCTCCGATTAGTTCGGAACACATACTTTTAGGTCTGGCGCTCCTTACGATACTTTGAGCTTACTCCTTACTTTAAGCTTATAATTCTGTATCGTCACATGCTGTATAATGTCTTACTTTCTAATTCTGTTCATAAAAGAAATCTGAATTAAACGAAATGTACATTTTAACAGCGTCAACCTTTGCGAGGAACTACGGACCTGATTTCACGTACAGCGAGGGCGTCGACCAGTCTTTCTTCACCGTGTTTGCGATTTTCTTCCCCTCTGTCACTGGCATTCAGGCCGGTGCTAACATTTCTGGAGATCTTAAAGTAAGTATGTTTATCGTAAAGTAACCATGTTTATTACTTTTATTTTATTGTTTTTAAAACCCTACTTATCGGCTTTTGGCTGACGTAATATATAATAATAATAATAATAATCGACCTAATTGTCATTCCATTGTTGGAATATGGGTCTCCTCTCATAATGAGAGGAGACCCATAAGACCCGCCGAGTGCAGGTTGGCAGACTTAACACACCTAAGATTTTTTTTTTGTATATTCTACGTTCACCGTTAGCAAGTGATATTTAAAGTTAAAACGCACTTTTGTAAAGAGATGCGCTCATGGATTTGAACCCTAGGAATGAGAGGCTGAATTCTTAACCACTGGGCTATCACTGCTTTTTTTTTAAATAATTTTTTTTTTTTGGCCGTGGCTGTTTTTTAACCGTGATCGTCTAGTGGTTAGGACCCTACGTTGCGACGCAATATACCGTGACCTTAATCTTCATTCTCAGAAGACCCGTGTCCAACAGTATCTGCGGTGTTTATTAGTTCTATTCATTTAAAAATGAAATTTCAGCGATCTCATAATCAAAGTCGTTATTAGTGTCTACCTCAGGAAATGACGTCAGCGGCTCAACACACTTAATTTGACGCATGCGACTCATAAACCAATGTTTGTGTTTGTTTTCCTGAGCATTTTGGGGCAATCGCACTCCATTTTGACTGAGTTAAAGGTCAAGTAACTGAAGGAAACGGTCTCAGAGACGAGGTTAAGGTTTCCTGTGAAGAAATGAAATTTAAAAGAAATTAAACATCACCTACTGCACTATGCACTGTGGTCAATTAATATATTAAAAATATATTAATTGACCATAACGTGCTCTAAGGTGTGTAAAGTCTGACAAGCAGCATTTGGTCACAGAGGCAGATTATGACCGAATCCCTCATCATTAGACCCGTATCCAATTGTTTATCGATAAAAGAATTGATGCTGATACATGATGAAACTATTAAATACACTGAAATATCAATGTAGCCATATTTATTTAAATTTGGAACTCACATCGCGGCACAGTTGTTTAGTATTACACATAAAGCATAGAGTTAAAGAGAACTATTTACATGTTTTAAAAAGTATCCATGAAAAGGCGTTAAATTGTGGTGGCGCTACTGTCGCAAGGGGTACATAAAAAAAAGAGCGTCAAAAGTTATTAGAATAGAATAGAGTAATAGGATTTACTAAATTAATTTGGACTACCTGAATAGATAACGCTTAGTATAGTTATAGAGGTTTCAATGACTGTAGTCACCAAAAATATTAAATGTTTTTACTCACCACACTTCACTCCGCCTAGATCTCCCAAATTGATATCCTTTATGTTCGTGAGCGCTGTTGTGGTGATTTTATGAACTGTTTAAGGTGGGACACGTTTTCAACTTGTCTCCAATATAAGACACGTCTCCCATATAAGATGCCTCTACACTCAATATTTTGTTTGGGCTAGTTTCAGAGTTGCCATATCTAATCGACCTAAAATAAGCTGTAAGGAAATATATAAAAAATACTTAGAAATATTCACATTTGTTACTATTTTTTCTATAAATGTGTTAAATTACATGCGTTCTACATGTGATTGTTTAAAAAATTGTCTCCATATTGGCCAGTGATAAAGGAAATCGTTAAATAATTAAATGATAACTATGTTTATTGATCCAACTAATCATTAATTACCATAAAACACACTAATATTATTTAGGTTATATTATTTTAGAATACTGCCTCGTTGGTCGTGTGGTTGCAAACGCGACTGCTAAGTTAAAGGTCTTGACTTCGATCCCCAAGTCCAATATTATTCGTTTTTTCTAACTTCAAATACCTAATAGTAGCTTGGAATTCATAATTCAATAATAATCATAATTCAATTGTATATGTATGTACATACTTCAAAACGTTTAGTAGTGAAAAATATGTGAAGTCTTCATTAAAAATCGTGTGAATGAATTCGTAATGCATGATTAATGATGTATCGATTTTTCTGCGAAAATCATTTTTCCATTTAAAGAAAAGAAAAAACGTAACATCACGCCTGTAATTCCCGAAGCAGTAGGCAGAGAAGTGTAGTACACACCCACGTTTCCCCAGTTACGTTTAAGTCCCATGGAAGTGGAGGTGAGCCTATTGCCATACACCG
>DWJK01001937.1:0-15662 GCA_018248815.1 Croniades pieria auraria
GAAGGATCTCGTACAGGTCCGAAACTAGTCGGGCCATCCCGAAAAACGTACGTGAGTTAAGCCGGTACATATTTAATAAAAACATATATTTTTTGAATCCTCGTGATAATCACTCATATATTCATCTGAATGAATTTTTGAAACAGTATTTAAGACTTTATTTGAAAATCTTTTTGAGCTGTTTTATGTTCATCGTGATCACTAACGTAATAGCAATTGGAGGCATTACGGGAAAAGTTGGGAATGGAGTCTCAGCAGCTCAGCAGAACGGCGCATATGCACGACCAAGTGAGCACCCGCGTCCGGATCCTCGAGGACGAACGCAACATGCTCGAAAGTAAAGTCCACAAACTGGAAGCTGAACTCAACGCCTTAGAAGTGTCTCGAGACGGCCTGCGTAAAGACAAAGCTAACGTATGTACCTAGTGGAAAAGTATATTTAAGCTAACGGAACTATACTTCGTTAAATAGCGATGCGAGTTTTCGTCTTTTTCCTACTAAATACTCCATTAATTGAAGATGCTTTCTGTAATATATTTAATAAAACACTCTTTAAGTTGAGCACACGTTAAAAGGCGTGGAAAAGCACCACACAACGCGACCAGTTTTATAACAGAATGTATTACTGTTGACACCAGTTCGTGGCATTCCTCGAGCGATTGAGCCGCACGCTTAATATGGATGAGTTGACCCAGGATATCGGCATAGAGCTACACACCGACTCCATCATACACCGCGCCGAGCAACTGGCGAGGCTCGAGAGCGATAAAATAGTAGACAAGGTCAGTGTGCAAGTGTCCGAACCCGGAAAAGAAAGATCACGCCGCATATTATTTATACATGTCGAGCAAATTTTTGTTTCGTGCACTTCGAACATGGCGGATACAATTTTTTATGCCCACCAAAACCTAAAATCTTATTCCTGAAATATTGTGAAAGTAATCATATTAACTCATTCAAAATAATAAACATTAAAAGACAAGACTGCAGAATTTATTTGATTATCAGACTGTTGTCCATGTATAAATATATCTTAAATCTACGTACAGCATACAAAGATATCCAGCCACCACAACTACTTAGCCTTCATAAATAGAATATTAAAGACACGAACGATTGTCATTTATTGAAATGGCCGGTCGGCATTTATAGGCTTTTGTAGACGAGTCAACAAAAACGTACTGATCAATCAGTACTTGTCAGATCTGACATCTTGTGTCAGTAATAGTCCTACAATTTAACTTTTTTTTCTTTTTTTAAAAATCTAAATTGTTACATATATATTTAATGTAATATGTGTTTTACATAGCTACTATATTACGGATACTATGGCACGCTACCGAGACTGCGCAGGGAACGGTCTTTTCATGACTTACCGTATTTAAAAGAAGTAAGCTAACCATTGTTTTAGCGAATTGGCATGGCAGTAATGACAGGCGTACGAGTTGGTCGCGCTTACAGAAACTATCATATATAAACATCTATGATATTTACGAACTTCACTTTGTTATTACAGTATCGGCCACCGAGCGCATGGTAGGAGACATAAGCATGGCATAATGATGCTTGAAGATCATTTAATAGTAATTAAACACCTAACATCATTTTATCACCACAATATCATTTAAATACCACTAATGGTATCGTATAATGACATAATAATATATAAATGTACACTAGTATTTTTAATTAGAATCGAAATAGTTTGATTAAAATGCAGCACATTACAACGTCAAGTATGAAAATGTCACAATCGGAGATGGTTATACATGAACACTTGCAACAAAAGATGAAGGGTTAATAAGTATTAGACGTTAGAAATGTTAGAATGCAGAAAAAAGTTGATAAACTATACAGTGCCAAGTATTGTTGCTTTTCACGACTTTAGCCTTAATTATTAAAATAAAATAGTAGCTATACTTTAATTAGACTGCTCAAAATTCATAGTGTTGCCATACAATTCATTTTTCGACCCTGTATTAATGAGAAATGAAATACATATTAATGAAATTTTCCATCTTACTTATATGTACTGTAATGATGTATTAGAATCAAAACTGCGAAAGGTAATATAATTTTTTTTTAAATGCGTCATCAATTCTTACGGTCATATAAGTTTGCCAGTTTCGTCGATGATCATAAATAATATTACAGACAGCCGTGGTGTACCAACTCCAGCGTCGAATAAGAATACTGCGAGAGCAACTGCAAAGAAAAGACTTGCATTTAGATTTATTGCGGCGAAAGTTGAGCGTTCAGGTACGACTTCAAGACCTTTATCATATTCTATAAATAACGAAGGCTCTGTAGATTTAAGGTTAATAATAATTATTACAAGTATAATGTCTTATAACAACTGGTATCTTGTCATTTGTTACGTGGTCGTTGTTATCCTGAGACATACTATCTTTTAAATGAATATATCTATTCTTTGTCTGATTGTATTTTAAATAAATCTATCCAGTCCTTTAAATGAATCTATCTTGTTTTTTAAATGAATCGATGAATCCTTGGTATTTCAAACAAAACTATCGATCAAAGTCAACAATATGTCACAGACAACAAAAAATAAGTATATTAATGCATACATAAACACTGATAAATCGCGAACGAACGCCTCGTATAGTATAATAACGTTGTACCAGTTTGGCTGTTGCGTTTCACTAGGACACAAGGTTCAATAGATCGTCGATCGAGCGTTTTCGATTTTAAATAGTGATGACTGAAGGGCTTGCGTACCTTCAGATACGATTAATTATACCGTAGTGAACTAAAGAGATATTAATTTTAAATTCCATACTCCTAATGACTGGGTATACTTATAATAGACAAATACAATTACCGATTTAAAAAGAGATTGCCTGTACTTTAATAATCATATTTACAATAATATTACTTCCCTGCCTCCTCCTTCGGGGATTACCGGAGTGATGTTACGTGCTATGATGAAAACTTACAGACTAAAGTATAAATTAACTTTTATTAATTCCATAGAAAATGCTACAAGCTTCCATCATTCACTGAAGGTAGACGACAAATGCCTTTAGGCATTAAATTTGCTCTTTGTTACGATTAGAATGTAAGGTGTGACAATGGAGTTTAAAGAAATAATCAATATATAAATTTGGGTGTAAGACAACCTGAGTCTTCTAGGACGAGAACTCGCGCGTCCGCGCGGTGCTGCAGGCGGAGCGCGACGAGGCGGTGGGCCGCAGCAAGAAGCTGGCGCGGCAGTGCGACAAGCTGAGCGCGCAGCTGGCAGACGCGCGCGCGCTCTCGCGCGACCTCAACGCGCAGCTCGCCGACGCGGCCGAATACAAGGTACTGTAGCTTCACTTGTGTCTGACATGTCGGCAATTGACAGGACTCTTCACATCGTTATGCTACTATTAATTCCGCTTTTCAAATACACCAGAGGTGTAAGGGGTTCCAAGCTCAACGAGAAGCAGCGTAGGTGATGCAAGAAATAGTGCTTTGCGACCCCTAACCCGCATGCCCAGCGTGGGGATTATGGGCAAAAACACCTTGGAGAAGGTTTATGTCCAGCACTGAATTAAGACAGGCTCCTGGAGTGATAGGTGTACTACATAGGCCAACCAATTTCGTCCAGCATTATAAATTTAATATGTACATGTGCGTATAAAGTGCGATCTATTACGCAAATCCTGTTTCAAATGGACTTATCGACCTATCCGTAGAATAAAGTTCCATAAGAACATGTGACCAACACACTTTTTCTTTATTTTTCAGACCGTTTAGGCCTATATTTTATGGGAGTGAAACAAAAATTTAAATAAATAGAACAAAAAAAATTAAACTTTCATTTCCCTACCTTAAAATATAGGCCTAAACAGTTTGAAAAATAAAGAAAAAGTGTGTTGGTCACGTGTTCTTATGGAACTTTATTCTACGGATAGGTCGATATGTTTTAACTTACAATACAGGAAAATATTTTTGTCCTAAGCAAAACCTATTCGTTGCAACTACAGGCCGTTGCTTTTATTCTGAAGAGTCTAGATATTTTGTGTATGAGATCATACTAAAACTTATAATTTTAATTCAAAAATTATGGACGCATTAGAATTAAGTAATCGAATTCATAGTTTATAACCTATAGCGTAATATAATTTAATGTATTTACTGTCAATTCACCGTCTCTGGGTTAAAAGACAATTTATTAAGCGCCAACTTCCGAAATTATAATATGTAGTTAATAATAATTATCATAATACGTTAACTAAAAATAAATTGACATGTTATAATATGTATTATACAGCTCACAATAAATTTTTGTATACTTTGTTTTATTCCAAAACAAATGGACGATACCTAAGTCCGTGGGGACGAAAAAAAATTACTATGGCTGACAAAACATTTCATGACTTCTTTTTCTTTTGGTTTTAGTTTTATTACATTATATTAGAAATTAAAACACATTTATTTGTTATTAACATAAAGTTTTGTATAATTATTAAATTCAAACATTTTGTACAAACGTAGCATAACGCCTGTAATCCCTGAAGAGATAGACGGAGAGGAGTGGTGAAATCTAGAAGTATACTACCCTTAATAAACTCCCAGCTTTCACAAATTAAATTATTTTATACATTTTAAAAGTGAACCATATTCTTAATTCTCGCTATGGATTTTTGGATTGTTCTAGAAAATTTTACAAAGGAAACAATTAAACTCGTAATAAAAAAGCACCTGAATAATAAATGTAGTACAACACGTACTAATGTTTGATGAGGTTCTTTCGACTCTCTAAGTGGGAAATGCGATGAGGGCATTAGTCAGGTTAATTCCTGAACAGTTAAGTGCTTTCCTAACTTTCGTCGGATATTCAACACTTGGACGCTCTAAGTACCCCACTGTATCTACCGAACGCCGATACCACCGCACTAAGTCTCACTTCGCAAGAAATGTCTACCCCACTATATTTTCCCTCGTAAGAAAAGTCAAGTCGAATGGAACATTGGAACATACATAATATGTTCATGTTACCATTTTTTATTAATTTTTGTTTTATTTTATGACTGCCACATTGGTCCACGGCTTGCAGCGCGACTGCTGATAAAGAGCTCCTGGATTCGATCCTCGGATCGTGTAAAATATTATTGGATTTTTCTCCTTAAAATTTCCAGTGGTAGCATGGAGTTCGAATGTGTACCCGGTGTATGGTAGTAGACTCGGTCCCCGTTGAATAGGTCGCATAAAATATGTAGTGCCTACCAAATACTTATAAATAATAAAACGTTTAAGCAAATAAAAATAATAAAATTTACATATAAAATTGCTGTTCATTGACTTCCTGGCGAAAGGGAGTAAAAGGGAGATCCCCCTTATATTTATTAGATAAAAATTCTACCTAACCGAATCCTTCCGTCCCAAGAGGTATGATATCGTTTGAAAATATTTTCCTAACAAAAAATTGTAACATTCAGTCAAATAATACCTTTTGTAACAGTAGGTATACAATTTGACAATGTGATCAGGTGTCCCATTTTTATCTCTACCTTCCTATTTAAAGTTCTACCTTTTTAAATGATACAAAGTGTTCTACCGAAATCGTAAAATACGTTACAATCTGACGCATCAACAAAGTAAAAAAATCTCACTTCACCAAAACCATTTTTATCTTGGCGTAGACATTCGGAAACTCGGAAATGTCACTTTGAATTGGCATTTACGGTGCTTTTACGACGCATCGTTCGGAAACCGAAATCGATCTTACTGCTTTACAACGCTATTGGGAATTACAGGAAACAGCTGATATCGAAGAATTTCCCCGATATGGATACTAACAGGTCGGAATAAAACACTCTTGTGAAGCGCACTTTATTGGCTTTAAAGAAATGGAGATTCAAGACTATTGATAAAGTAAGTGTACCATTAACTTGGCATTGTTCCATCGTACACAATGTTTATCCTAATTGTTGTCAGTCTCAATTTGTCGCTATGGGCCTCTTTTTTAGATCGATGTCAGACACATTGCTACCACTGAGTAGTGAGTAATAATAATAATAATCGACCCATTTGTCATTCCGCTGTTGGAATATGAGTCTTCTCTCATATTGAGAGTTTTGAGGCCATAATATGCCACGCTAGCCAAGTGCGGGTTGGCAGACTTCACACACCTTAGATTTTTTTTTTTCAAATTCTAAGATGTGTAGGTTTCCTCACAATGTATTACTTCACCGTTTGTAAGTAATGTTAAATTTAAAACGCACTTTTGTAAAGAAGTGCGCGTCATGGATTTGAACCCAGCGCCCCCGGAGTGAGAGGCTGAATTCTTAACCACTAGGCTATCACTGCTTTTACATAATACCTCATTTACATCATATGTAAATGAGGTATTATGTAGTAATGTCATTTTAGAGTGATGATTCATCATCTAAACTTGATATTGAAACATCATCAAAAGCTTGGGCGCCTTTACGTTCCGGCAAAACTGACATAAGTACTTCCTGCCACGGCATCTTTTCAGAAACCCTGAGTACAATCTCGAAAACTGAAAATGCACAAACAAAAGCTTAGTTACTTTAATGTGGTTACAAAATTCTCAGCCAGTAGCTTCACATAATGTATCCACAAACTACATGGTCCAAACATAACAGCTACAGAGTGGTTCAAAGGTTTTTATTGATAATTTAAATTATGGAATGTCATTAATTGATGAGTGTAATAAAATAAATGAAATAGTGAAATTAAAAAGTTAATACAGAAATTGACTATTTTTAAAAAGTCATTTCAACTGTAATACATAGTGTGTTAAGCTGCATCTCACCATGAGAAATTGAAAGAACTTTCCTTGTTTTCATGCTGACATACTTGTCTAAGGGCAGTCGGGCGTGTCTTATGCCTTGCTCCACAGCAATTTTATGACACAATCCCTGAAAATATAAGTTTGATTGTTATCGTTTTATCTTATCTGAACATAAAACTTTAGTTCCATTAATATAACAAAAATATACACCCATGCTAGATGTAAATATGCAATGACCACTGTGAATAAACTTGTATGACATAATATTATCCATTCCTTACTAGAAACATATTACATGAGCAATACTACGTGAGCTATAGAACACGAGTTACGCTGGGCTAAAGGGTGTAAGTGACTATGCTACTATCATGCTACCTACCACACAAAGGACTCTGTATAATAATAGAATAAAAATGATAATAAAAATTGTGTTATGTCATATTTTGTATAATTACATATTGTGTTATATGTTGTACTAGCTGTGCCCGCACTTTGTACACAGATTTCATAACTTGAAGAATAAATTGACATAACTTCTTTATTTGTTAACCAATTTAAATGAAATAAACACTAAATGTTAAGTGAAGCCCATCACAATACAATCCTGAAAACTGCATTCAAACCAGATAAGCTGTTTCTGAGATTAGCATGCACAAATATACAGATAAACAGACAAACAGACAAACTGAAAAAACATTGTTTTGGGTTTCCTTGCATATATAAAGGCACCCCATTATGAATTTTTAAATATATTTGCCATGTACAGACAGCGCTCAGTTACGGTTTTATTATATATATAGATAATTACCTTATATTGATTATGATCCACTAATCCACCGATAATGTAAAATGTATTTTCTTCAAAATTCTCAATTATATTCTCAGATTCACTACTCAAGTACACAAGCTGCTCCTTTTTGAAGACATCCAAGTATGGTTCTTCATAATAGTCCACCTATAAAACATTACACAATTAATTTATGAACTAATCTAACATCACACTTATATTTCTCCAAAAGCGCAGGTAACAGAGTGTAGTACACTACCACACTGCACAAGTTATGTTACACTTCTCTCTATAGAGGGAGGAGTGATTCTATTGCCAAATACTAAACACAAATCCAGACTGTATGACTACTGGGAATTTCAAACCAGAAAATCCAGAAAAACTTTACTGACCAGAAAATTGAACTGCCAGGCAGGCAGAACCAGTCAACTATTTTCAGATAACCATTTGTTTTCTAATTTTTGATCAGACTCAAAAGGCACGACAAACAGGCATATAGCCCACCTGATGCTAAGAGTCAGTGTCACTGTGAACACTAGTGTTTTTTTAAACATTACAAGCCAAGATACATTATTTTCATAAACAAATTTATATTTGTACCAGATGTATTTCTGTTTTAAGTGAAACTACATCTCTCAGATTCAGCAGGTTATAAAATAAAACATCTGAAGTAATTTGAACACAAAAGAATTGCAAAAAATTAGAATACATATTTTATTTACATCCCAATTTTCATAGCCGTTATGTCGAGATATAATTTTCTTTGATTTCTCTCCAAAACTTGTAACATGAAATTGCAGAGGTTCCATTGATCTCCTATTTATAGAATAACACCTAAGTATTTGTTTTATCAATTTACACATATCTTTTTCTATCATGAGCTCATCAAAACTGAGATCTATAATTATACCGATATTCTTTTTTTGCGTCCCGTGTTTCTTTAAACTCTTTCTGCTTATGCCCACTTCAATGTTAGCAGCTCGTGCTTCTTGCATGCGCTTTTTGGCGCGAAGTTTTTGCTTCTGACGCTTTTGTACTTTATTTTTTTCCCATTTGACTTTCTTCAGCCACTTTCGCATCTGGGGTTTGGTAAACGGCCTCGGTAATTCATTACCATCATCGTCCTGCAATCCCGGGTCTACAGTGATATTAAATAATGTATACTGATGATAATTAACTTCAGCTGTGAGTTCCTTCTTCGTGTCAATTTTATTATCTTCCATGTTATGAAGTACTTGGAAAAGATTGAAAACTAAATCACTTTAGAATAACAATAACAAAATTCAGTTTCTAATAGTTGTCATGTATAAAATTAAATAAAATCTGTCATCCTGACAAATGAATGTGAAAAATTGTTAAGGTAAAAATTAATAAGGCTTTGCTTTTTTTACTAATTTTTAACTTTCTTCAATGTAAATAAAAATCTAACCTAATTCATCATGATCTTGACAAATTTTCCAGCCCATATCCGTCATGTACTTAATATTCTGTCATTACTAAATTCGTGTTCCACTTGATGGCAGTACAGACAAGATCAAATTCCTTAACAACTTGTAAGCTAAATAATATGGGAGAAAAGAAAATCCTTTTTTCACAATAATATTTAAATATTACGATAAATATTGCAAAGTATTCAGACTACATTTTACTTTTTATAATTATCAATGTACTAACGAAAAGTTATAATAAAATATTACATTATATACGTTGACTGTATTTTCTTAGTTATTCATTTCTACGTAAATTTGTATGTGAATTTGAAAATAATTTAATGGAGTTTTTCAATAGATCAAATTCACATTAAATAATAGCAGAGAGCAACATGTCTTTAAACAATGTCAAATTATATTAAAATCATTATCATCTTCTTCCTCGGTCTATTTAAGTCCACTGTTCGATATAAATCTCCCCTTAGAGATTTTGTCCATAATCCTCATGCTGGGCCATGGCCTTCGCTACAGTTTTGTTGGTGGCCGGAACATTACGCATTACACTTTTATGTTTCCTCAAAGGGGAAAACTAACTTGGTACTTCCACGTTTCACCTACTATGTTATTCGGCCCCTTGGAATAGGAGGTAAGATTGTTGCCATGCACCGGCCAGAAAAGCAGATTTTGAAGTACTATTGAAAATTTTAGTTTGAAAGACCAATAATATTCTGTCTAACCTGGCTATTGAACCCAGGGCTTTTTGCCCAAAGGTTCCGCTTATCACTAGACCAACGAAGCAATCAAATGCGGAAATTACTGGTTTGTTTTACTGTCCAGGAATCTAAATCGACTTTTAACTCTATAACAAATAGACTACAAATCGTAAACTTAACAATATCCAATCTCTTTACTTTTATCCTGCAATTTTTTTTCTAAGAAAAGATAATCTGGGAACTGTCATGTTTTTTATTTTGATAATAACACGAGTATATACTGTAAGGAAAGTAGTAGTTTTAGATAATTTATCTGATTAAGTACAAAACCAATATGTAAATAAAAGATTTCGTACTTTGTAATTAAGCCTTATTATCACAAACTCAGTAATAACATATGTATGTATGTTTGAATGCGATAAGGAATCAAAACACCAGTTTTCTATTTGATCGTTCGCGTGCGAAATTTACACTATTCAAGAATTATCTACATAATTATTATTAAAAAGAGTACCAAATAACTTAGGTTCAAAATTCTAAGTTTTTTTGCAAACTAAAAGGACTGAATTTCAATTTATTCTAGTTTTTGATGTAATTAGGGTCACTGTTATAATTAGATTTACAATGCTGCCAACATTAAAAACCATAGTATAAATTTATTTCATCACGTTTAGATACTTGCACCAAAACACATTATCAATGAATGTAACCTGAATGTAACCTTAGATAAAACTATCAATGTACTATTTAAATATCACTCAATTTAATGGTACTGCTTGCATTGGAAATAGTTAATCAAAATAAATCGTATTTATAACGCCTATTTTTAGAGTAATTCAATTATTATAATACAATTTCATTCTTCAATTTTTTCACAAATACGTTATCCTTCGATCTCCTTTCTACTCAGGTCTATTGCAAAAAGAGCGTTCGACAGGACTTGCTGTGAGATTCATAACAGTAGTCATGAACTTAACACTGCAGTGAGATTTAACTCGGAACTCCTCTGCATACTCCTTCGAGAAATGCTGGCCTAATCTCAGATGCCTTTAACAATTTTTAACTTTAGTAGCAGTGTTTGAACTTTAGCAGACCACGGTAGACGATTCGCTTTAAGATTTCCAAAATGAACGCGTAAAAGGAAATGGACACAGGCACACATATGTATTTGTTATAACGCGATAGCTAACAATTTTTCTTCATGGCGATCACACTTCTGATCAGATCACTTACTCATCTTTGATCAGGACTAAACTTACACTACCAATTCTTGTTGAGTAGAGTTTCATATCAAGGATGTGACAGTATACTCCGTACGAAGTCATTCAGCTTAACTTTCGAGGGTATCAACACTATGTGACATTGACGCCACTTAGTTCTCATTGATATTTGTTTGCGATCCTTGTAGGAATCCTCGTGCTATTAAAAAAACTCGCACTTAAAACTGAGGAACCTGACACTCTTTTTATTTTTTAGAAGAAGAACAACAATGTTGATAACCGATAACTAGACAAGACTTGAACTAAAAAGTTATTGATTATTGCAGTATTCTTAACAAATAAAAAAAAATTGAAATTTCGACATTAGGTTAATATTTATCCAATGCTAACATAAAACCATCAACATGTAGAGTCTTTTATAGAGACTGTTACATTAATAGATAACAAATTGTATAAATCGTATTTTATGAGTAATGATACAGATCTTTGTATCATTGTCTCGCGAGACGTTGAGACAGTCGGTTCAAAGTATAGAAATTTATTTGTGAAATGGTAAGAATGTACATTGTGCTAGTATTATTTTGTATGAATTCTTAGTTATTACAACCTAAATATTATACTCAGAAAATAATGCTAAATACCGTTTCATATATATTTCAATTGGTCATTTTTCAATGCAAAATTATATGCTGCACTTGCAAAACATTTTAAATATATTTACAATAATCTCCAGGATAATTACAAGTTATGGGGTGGATGTTTTGATGAAGAGCCCTCGCGTGTACTGCGTCGCTTAAATGATTCTCTTGCCGTGGACGTTCGCTTGTACCGTGAAGATATTCGTGGCAGCCAGGCTTGGGCAAGCGAACTTCATCGCTCTGGCCATCTGTCTGACAACGATAACCAAACCATACAAAAAGGCCTTGATAAGGTAATTCAGTGTAAAGTAGCTACCAAATTACTAGGTAAGTAATTCAAGGTAAACTGTAGAATTAGTGTCCTTCGCTAATTTTAATGGTACGGTACAATGTATGGTTTTTTAACGTAATATTAAAAAGGTTCCCTCAAGCAGGCAACACATTGACCGTTCGAATGTTTTTCACGCCTTTTGATATAAAAATGTACAAATATTAATGTTAAAGCTGTAAATAGAAATGTTGTACTAACAAGATGATGCAGGGGACGTTGCTTTCAGTGCATGTATGCATATTGTATGACCTTAAGACACAGTACAAACCTCTAATATAGTCAACCTCTAATATATCTTACCCTCGAACCCGTCAGAACCGACGCGTTAACGCTCTCAATGTGTTTACTCATTTGTATCATTTGATGGGTAGCAAAAATCTTACATACCTATTAATTTGAGAAAAGACAAACGTAATTGATGAAACGTGGGAATGTGCTACACTCTTTTCTCTACCTACCCCTTCGGGGATTACAGGAGTGATCTTACGTAAAAAAGACCAGTGTCCAACAATGGAACGATACAAACTTTTGATGTTGATTATGATGCGGTAACCTTTTGATGTTTTTATATCGTCAAGCTCTCACACCTAGTCTATTCTTTATAACCGCGTAACTATTTTGCTTCAGGTCGAAAAAGACATAGAAGAGGAACTATCTCGTAACGGTCGGCTTTGCGATCCGGAAGAAGATATTCACTCTGTCGTCGAGCGACGACTAAGCAAGTATGCAGGTGAAGCCGCGTTGCGCCTGCACACTGCTCGAAGCCGCAACGACCAGAGTGTCACAAACTCAAAACTGTGGATGATAAATTCGCTGCCAAAAATACAAGAAGAAATTGTTCGACTCATTATTGTAAGCATTACCAAAATTATTCATATCTCCACTTTTTCGGAAATCTATTTCTAAGGTCTACCTATTGAAACAATGTGTGTATCGGAATGTGTCGTAATTGGTTTATATGAATACAAAAGGCGACCATTTGAGTCCTAAGAAATAGTAGTGGATCTGTAACCAAACTCGAATAGTATGTCCAGATCTAGTATCTGCATTGAGTCACTATTAGAAATTTTAAATTAGAAAAATCCAATAGTACCCTACCCGGGATTTGAACCCAGCATATCCCGATCGGCAGTCGGGCTTGCAACAACTCTACCAACGAGGCAAGGCATATGGCATGTATTATTATTAATTAGTATTACCTGCATCTCGTTCAGATCATAACTACAAGGGCAGAGACAGAGATAGACATTATCGTCCCAGGATATACACATTTACAACGGGCTCAGCCAATTCGCTGGAGTCACTTTCTACTGAGGTACTTTCATTCATTTAGTATTTAACACTTATGTTAACAAAACTTTGTTTTAAATAGTGTCTCAAATAACATACAAAAAGCGTGTATCAGTTTGTAGCAATCTAGGAATGCAAATTTTTTAAACTTATTTAAAATATATCAGTTACGCCTGGATGCTACGTGAAGATGTGACACGTCTAGAAGAGCAAAAAAGTCGTCTGTCAATGTGTCCCCTGGGCAGCGGAGCGATAGCAGGCTGCGCCTTGTCTATTGATAGAGTCAAACTAGCCAACAGCCTTGGCTTCAAGGATGTCACGCCCAATTCTATGTTCGGAGTTGGATCTCGAGATCATATAGGTATGACGAAATATCTAAGATCACCCTTAAAAAAACTTCTTTTTTAATTATTTCTTATTAATTGGTTACTAATTATTGGGTTTTTAGATATTCTCTAATAAATATATTTCATTTCAGTGGAATTCCTTAACTGGGCTTCACTGTGCGGATTACATCTGAGCAGATTTTCGGAAGATTTGATAATATATAGCTCCCAAGAATTCGGTTTTATTAAATTCTCGGATCAGTTTTCAACTGGTTCAAGTTTGATGCCTCAAAAACGCAATCCCGATGGGCTAGAGCTCATCCGTGGAGCTGGTGGATTGCTACTTGGAGACGCATTTTCACTTAGTTGTATTTTAAAAGGATTGCCTAGTACTTACAATAAGGACCTGCAGTCAGATAAAGGAATACTATTCCGGTCTTATGATAAGTTAATTGATTGCTTGAAAGTGATGAATGGAACTCTAAATACAATGACAGTAAGTACCATTGTATCAAAACACTAATTCATTCAATTGGTTATTGATAATATAATTACATGAGTTTTAGGTGAATCCAGAGAAAGGAAAGAGTTTACTTGACTCCAGTATGCTGGCTACCGATCTGGCTTATGCGCTGGTCCGCCGCGGAGTACCATTTCGCCGCGCACACCATTTTGTTGGAGTAGCAATGAAGCGTGCAAACACACTCGGAGTCGATCTAGAGAATATGGAACACAACGAATATCTCGCTATATGGTAAACTAATTAAAAGTATTTTAAATGACGCCGATTCAAGGATTCATTTTAACTTTTGTAAAATTTTTTTTGGGTATTCACTTTTTTAAAAATTGGTAGACCTACCTACATTATTGGTAGACAAACCCATTAGAATAACAGAGAAATAATCGCGGGTTCAGGTCGTAAAATCTTTGAAATGTTAGCCAAGGTTGGTTTTACTTTGAAATTATAACGTAAAGGTAACATCACACCTGTAATCCCCGAAGGGGTAGGCAGAGGAGTGTAGTACACTCCCACGTTTCTCCACGTTACGTTTAAGTACCATGGAATAAATGGTGAGACTATTGCCATACACCCGGCACAGATCCAGACTCGAGTCACTACTAGAAATTCTAAATTAGAAAATTCCAATAGTACCCTACCCGGGATTTGAAACCAGGACCTCCCGATCGGCAATCGCGCTTGCAACCACTCGCCCAACGTGGCAGTCAAATTGTTAGAAATTATAATTCTACAAAAAATATTTTTTATGTTTTCAGTCCCGACTTTGGCAGTAAAGAAGATCTCCGAAAAGTCTTCTCGTGGGAAGCAAGCGTGGAGCAATATACGACTGTGGGGGGCACGTCACGTTCTGCCATTCAGCACCAGCTCGACCTGTTGCGCCAGTGGCTCAGGCAGCAACCAGCCACTTGTAAAATTTAACGCGTCAGAAACAGACTGGAGAATTCGGAGTTCGAATATTTTTTTCCTAAAAATTACTTGCCAAGAAAGCATAGTTTAAATAGGTTAAAATCGGCAAACTGTGTGTTGACAAAGTAAAATTAAATTTTTGTTCTTTCCGCTTTGAACTTAACATTCAACTATTTCTGAAAAAATAATGCCTAGATAAAATGCGTATGAACGTGTATATATGTTACCGAAAATATACGAAACGTAGTAATTATATACAATTCCTAGGAAATGTATGCAGTTCCTAACTTAGGAAATGTGTAAAGTAATATCACAAAAATATTTTGATTCATACATTTCCTAAGAAATATATGAATTTCCTAGGTATTGTATAGAATTCCAAATTGATACTAGGATATGTATAAAATTAAGATCATAATGCTGTAGAATTAATAAATAAAACTCCATCGTTGGTCGACTGCTTGCAAATACGACTGCCGGTCGAGAGGTTCTAGTTTCAAAAACCGGGCCTTGAATTGAAACCTGGATTTTATAATTCAGATTTTGTAGTAATAATATCTATTAGTGGCTCGGAGTCTAAATCTGTGCCCGATGTATGGCAATAGGCTCACTACCTATTTCATAAGACGTTAAACGTAATTGTGGGAGTGTAGTATACTCCTCTGCCCACCCCTTCATGGATTATAGGTGTCATATTACGATAATATATAAAAAATAAAATACAGTAACTAGACT
>DWJK01001938.1:0-15660 GCA_018248815.1 Croniades pieria auraria
CATAAGGAAGGAAGGACCTCGTACAGGTCCGAAACTAGTCGGGCCGTCCCGAAAAACGTACGTGAGTTACTCCGGTAGATTAAAACTGTTTCTGCTAGATCCATTAGTGGTTTTTCACATTCACATCCGAAGGTATTATATGACTCATATTGTATTAGTCAAATCTCTTAGCCTTCGCAAATGATGAATCAATATTCATTAATCGCTTAAGATTACTATGTACATATGTGTAAATGACATCTATTAACAAGCTTATTGAGAACAAAAAATATCACACAATACAAGCGGACAAAATACAAACAAACAAAGCCGAAAACATTTAACATTTTCATATGAACGTTCGTAAAAAGTATAGGTAAAAGTTTAAAAAAAAATTATAATTTTGTGCACACGCCACCCACGTTGCATAGAGTTCCAAAGCTTCATAATTCATATCACACAGGAGTACGATTATCATGCAACTACAACACGGACAGTTAGTGTGCGCGTGTTGCCTTACAAAAAGTATCCGATGCCTGTCAACAGTTTCAATTGGAGATAGCACGTGCCTAAACTACGGCTTGTTCATTGCGAATAACGGTCTACATCAGCGATTCTAAACCTTTATTGAAAAATTAAATCAACTGTTTATTTATTTTACCTTTGACCCGTCGTTTTTACAAAAAAAGTGTACGTGAAAAAAACGTACGTGAGTTAAACCGTTACTTTTTAATCATGTGTATAAAACTCACGAAACATTTAATAGTAAAATAATAGTAAAAAAGTGTCTCTTTATGTGCTCGCGTATGTTACTTCATTGACGCGATTAGAACACAAATTGCATAATAGGTTTCTTAATACAGGTTAGTAGAGTATAATCTATATATTTATATCGTATTACGGAAAATAGTTAAGATGATTATGTTTACAAAAATATTACCGAAATTAAATTTAAATGAACTTGGGTACGTTGGGGCCCTTGAGAGCGAAACATAACATAATAATAAACTATGTGTTACATCGGCGCGTCACTTCGTCCCACGCTGGAAATACACTTCTGTTTTCCCAAACGCACAAAAAGCAGTATATTTGCAAGAACATTGTAACAAAGAGAAACCTTTGTTTTATAACATTTTTTATCAGTCAACTCTGGGTGAAAGGCGAAAAATTGTGACATATTATTGAACGTAAATGCATTATTACTATTATCATTAGCAGAGAACGAAATTCGACCACCATTCGTTTATTTTAACTTTCAATGTATTTTGAGATTTCTACATTGAAAAATATGCCTATATAAAATTACATTCTTTGCGACTATTGGAACGCAGACCATGGTGTGTCTAGGCATTGCCAGAATAAAAAAAACTGTGTTTTTGTTTAAAATATATTAACACAGAAAATTTTGCTTTCCAGCTATCAGTTTCTACATAAACTTAGGAATACAAGCAAAATATTCGTAAAAAAACATCACATCTCGCAGGTATTCTTTTCTTTTTTAAATAAGCTCCTTCCAGTAGAGATTGTCTGGAAGAGATCGCTAGTTTAGCGATAAGACCGCCTTTCGTTTTTACCGAATTTTGTTATTCTGTACTTCGTATTTTCATATGTATACAATAAAGTGTTTGTATTGTATTGTATTAATTCCCAGAAGAAAGTAGAGAAGGAATTGTTATAGGTACTTCCTGTTCTATTGAGGGCGAGCACATTGACAAGAGTGACATATCATACATTTCTAAAAGGGGTTACATAATTTTTTTGCAATAGCATTTGACTTCACGAATATCTATCTTGTGTCTGACATGATAATAACATTTTACTAATTTATTAACATTCATTACCTCAACACAAGGGCCTCAGCGCCTGCCATCCGCATAAATAATGAATATCATGTATGCGAAACTTATGCCTGCTAATTGCAAAACACCTGTTTATTCCTGGGAATAAAATCAGCTGGTGGTACGTAGCTCAACATTTTAACCTCCCCATTATACAATAATTTATTAATCACAGTGGTTTATAAATATATAACAGGTGGTTTATAAGAGGTAAAATCCTAACGTAACATCACGCCTGTAATCCCCGAAGAGGTAGGTAGAGGAGTGTAGTACACTCTCACATTTCACAAGTTACGTTTAAGTCTCATGGAATGGGCAGTGAGCCTATCGTCATACACCGGGAACAGATCCAGACTCCGAGTCACTAATTCTAAATTAGAAAAATTCAATAGTACACGACCCGGCATTTGAACCCAGGACCTCCTGATCGACAGTCGGAAGTAAAATCTGACATTAAGAAATAAATAAATAAATACTTTTTTGACCCTCCAGGTACCTTATATCGTAGGCAGCGAGCACTGAATATAAAATATGTATAAATTTATAAGGAACTGAAATATCCACTCTATATATTCTGTAAAAGCAACTAAACAGGAACAGGACATAATAGGTTAAAAAAATCGAAGCAGAAATATTTAGTACCAAACAAAATTCAACACAACAGTAGCAGTTAATCGTGTAGACAATTTCACAAACACTGGTCTAGATTTTCAATAGAACTCAACAATGGTAACTGATATTACTATTGGCTAGTGTAAACGCGGCGATAACGATTCGCAGAACGACTCATGAGCGGGTACGTGTCTGCCGTTAAACCATTTAAAGCACAAACACCCCGCACTTGTAGTGTTACGTGTCTATTTGATTTCCGGGAAATACAAATATACATAAATACGATTTTTTTTCGTAACGAATGTTCGTATACAAAGGCTTTGCAGTTTTAATGGGTCCATCATATATGGCTACTGTCAGGGTGCAATTTTTAAGCAATTCTAAAATGTAATTTTATAAATAAAAATTGGAATCATAATATATTTGGCTACTGCCATCATATTTGTCTACTAACAACGTGCAATTGTTAATAAATTCTAAAATGTCATTTTTCGATTAAAAACCGCTTTAAATTATTTACAGGGAATTGTTAATACAAACCTCAGTTTTACCTTAGTTTAATAACGCTTGTTTAGTTTGGTGTAATATTTCTAACGCACATTGAGTTTTATGAAAGTTTTATAACAGATGAGTTTGATAAAAGTCAATATTCGTTTTAAATGAAATTTTAATTATTAAAGTTACATTTAATAGAAATCTGATCGTATCAATCTTTATAATATCTACATAATATAACTAACATATTATAAAATTCAAATTTAGGAACTTCCTGCAATTAGTTAGTACTATTTATGCAAATACTTTACAATGTGAATTTAATTGCGTCCTCACTGAATCAATATTAATTATATTGACGTCAGGTGTCTAACTGACGCCTGATAAAACTATATAATTAATGTTCGTTAATGCGAGAGTCATTTGCGTGTTCTTTACAATTTTTTACGTTGGATGCAAGTCATTTGAGTCTAGTAAAGATTGTATTGTAACGACCGTACATGAGATATGAAGGAACTTGCGTAAGTTCTACATTACGTAAACAGTGCACGCGCGTCCCACGCGCTCCACGGATCCCACACACGCTCCAAGTGCTCCAAGCGCCCCAAATGCCGCACTCGCCCCGTGCGCCACAGCTACTCCAAGCGCCCCACTCGCCCCACGTGCCCCACGCGCGCTTATCACACGCGCTATTTGTTCCAATTGCGACCCACAACAAAATGCATCTCCGCTGAATAGCACGTGGAGTTGCAAGCAACTTGAATACTAAAACGTGACCGCACGGGCTTCATATTCGAGCTTTGTAAGGTATCTTTAATATTCACTAGCTGGTAAATACCGCTTTTATATGCTGAGGAATAAAGCTCAGTGAGGACCGTTACAGGAGACGTGGTCATATTTCACCTGTGGGACTGATATAGACTGATTATATTAATAACTAGCTGTGCGCACGGCTTCGTACGCGTAGATTTCGTAAGGTTTAAAAAAATATATTGACATAACTTCTTTATTTGTTAACCGATTTAAATGAAAAAACGCTAAATGTTAAGTGAAGCCCATCACAATATAAGCCTGAAAACTGCATTCAAATCGGATAAGCCGTTTCTGAGATTAACGTGCACAAACATACAGACATACAGACAGACAAAATGAAAAAACATTGTTTCGGGTTCTCTTGCTTATATAAGGACACCCCATTATGAATTTTTAAATATATTTGCCGTGTACAGACAGCGATCAGTTACAGTTTAATTATATGTATAGATAACCCAAGAATTTAATGTATTTTGTATTGTAACCCGGGAATGCCTATAATTTACAGTGTAAGATATTAATTATATCGTATTAATAAATGTGCAGCACCTTTTACCTATATTTTCTGTTCATTATTATTAATAATAAATAAATATCCATCTACCATATGACATGGTTACTCCTCTGCATTGGCAACATATTCCTCTACCTACCCCTTCGGGGAAATACAGGCATGGTTTTATGTTATGTACCGTATAAATAAAGTTGGACGTCCCAATCCTAAATATCCGATAGACCGTACATAGGAAAGAAATATTCCTTAAATATTTGTCTTACCTAAAGTATTATACAAAGCGGCATATAAATGTGGCACGTTACAAAAAGACTGCGGCTATCAATTCCGCATGCAGCGTGTTGTGTTGGGACATTTGTTTCACCTCGCAGCGTCCAGCAACGACGTCGCATTACTTCACAGAACAAACCGTTTCCAGTATTTATAACATGGTTGCTCGAGTGGTTGTAATCGCGACTGCCGATCGGGAGGTCCTGGGCTTAAATCCCGGACCGGGTACTATTGGATTGTTCTTGTTTAGCATTTCTAGTAGGGACTCGGAGTCTGAATGTGTGCCCGGTATATGGCATTAGGCTCACCACCTATTCGATTGTGGGGCTTACACGTAACTGGTGAAACGTGGGGATGTAGTACAATCCTCTGTCTTCCCCTTCGGGGATTACAACCGTGATATTACGGTAACTTACTTCAGAATTTTACTACATATTTCTTACATCAGTGTTTTTAAAATGAAGTATAAAAAAAATTATCCACTTAAAGATAGAAAATCAGTCTCTAGCTAAGTATAGATCAGATCACCTCAACACAAAAGCATTACCATACTCGTATACTTGTACCGAAGAGTGGCGGTGGAGCACTACTCGTCTCAGTATAAGGACTCGCTATGCGATGTCTACAATAATCCATATACCTAAGAGTAGGTAGTTCTAACGAAGTGCCTACCTTAATACAAGACATTATACAATGGCTTAGTTCTTTATTATTGTTTTAAATGACAAAGAAGACTTCGAAACTGCCATTTTTAAGCTGAGATTAAAATCAAAAAGGTTTATTTAAGGAATTAAATGTTTGAACAGGCTGATGAAAATGTTTGAAAAGTTTATAAATCAGGAACATAAGTTGTACTTTAAATAGTGTTAAACAGGTCAATACATAAACACGTAAATTAAAAATTCGAATTCGAATATTTTAAATTTATCGCTAATAGAAAATTGAAATTCGAATATTTAAAATTTGTAGCTATTAGAAAATTGAAATTCGAATATTTAAAATTTGTAGCTATTAGAAAATTGAAATTCGAATATTTTTACGGGAATTCAGCATACGAGAGAAATACATTAGTACGTTTAAATAGTTGAGTAACTAAACCTATGACAGATGTAAATTATCTTGCTTATATAAATTGAATGAAATAAACAGAAATCAGCATTTGTTATCATTGTATTATTTTACTAATTATTAAAAAGCTTATTTATTGATGACATTTTTTAACGTTTATTACTAGTATATTAAAAACAGGTGAGTCCTCTTTATGGGCATATTTCCAAGAATTTTACGGAGATCGTGAGTAACAAATAACTCTACTACATTATTTCATTTAAGCCCGTAATTTTAAATGAATTTGTAGCCTTTAGTCTTACAATAAAGCATCCGACACTCCCACTAGACCTCCCGCGTACTCCTATTGAATAAATTATTAAAGTAAGTCGCACACGTGCTGATGGATGTAAGTAATAACTACCAATATTAGACAACTTAAAATTTTACAGCATGTAATTTTACAGCGTGTAGTTAATACGATAAGTATAATATTACTTTTACATAAATGAAATTGTCTTGTTGTTTAAATTGTTAAATTTAAATTGTTTACACAGATTATTCTATTCCGTCTCAAACAATATAAAGTAATATAAATTCTTTATTATTTATTTCATATCCATCAAATAATTTAAGGCATCCTCAACATAAGCAAAAGCTCGAAACATACTATTATTGGAAACTGCAACCGTTTACAGCCCACTGCTGGACATAAGTCTCTCCCACAATAGCAAAACACTCGAAGCATACTTTACCACGCTGACCCAGTACGAAATAGCGGAAACTTTAACTATAAAACGCTTTCATTGTTTACTGTTCGTCTTGTAGTAGCCATAAGTCCTATCAGTCAGAAGATATTGATTAAATATAATAAAACCGAGTGTAAACAACAACAGATCGGAAATGCCCTACTCAGGCCACATTGCTCGACGAACTCTTTCACAAACAGCCGCCATAGAAAAACAAAAGCAAACAATACGAGAACAGGAGGAGATATAGATAAACACATTTAGTAGCTGTAAAAATATAAAACACGCCTCGTCGTTTTATAACACAAGTATGACTAATAAAGTCCATGATGGCGCGGCACTCAGTATTAGTTCTCATTCACATCGCTATAAAGCTTATTTTCGATTGCATTCCACATTTACGAATTAGGGCAAATACATACACGGTGTTTTAAACTTTGTTACGCTTACGTCACCTATCGTCTCATATAATTACAAAATATAGCAGAACGCGAAACAATTTAAGAAATATATTCCAGAAGTATTTTGGATGGACAACAGAATCTCCTTATAGGTTTACTTCAATTATTTCTGTATGACACTTGTACATTAGTTTCACAATAAATTCAGACTGAGTAACGTCTCTACACTCTTCGCAGTAACAACTGATGCTCAATATAAGACTACCTTTCTTTTACAGCAAAAGTCGTAGGTTTCAAACCAACAGTTACACAGCCAATACAATATCAATTTACCAAATATTCTCCAATTTAAGTCCTAGTAAGGTTATATGTATTATTTAATTGTGTTTATAATTATTAGTCTCGTCAGTGATGTGTAATAAATATCTTCATACGATGCAAGGAAAGAACAGTGTATCTGTATGTATTTTCATGGGATTCGAAATCAAAATCAGTGACTTCAGTATAAAATCGAATCTTTGTATACATCTAAAAAACAGCATGAAAAATATACGAACAATTATAACACAATAAGTGACTACTATTGGTATACGAGTACTCCATTTCATACGCCTCATGTTTGCCAGTACATTTTTCCTCACACACCCAATTCGCCATGTCCCCACCCGCGGCGCCACTCGTGACTGTAAAGTAGTTAAGTTAACACAATAAAATGTATCTCTAAATTAGCTGCTCGTTTTACAAGCAATAAATTTAACAGGCACCCCGTCAAGGGGGACGCTCTAGTCACGCTTAAAATTTTAACTGAGCGACAATTTCGTTACTGACAGACGTTTGTCATACCAACGGCGATTGAATACCAAGCGATTATAGGTTTACCTTTGAACTATACAATAAAAATAGTCATTTTTATGTATTAAGCCTTACGTTACTTTTCTTTAATATTTCAGGTTTTAATTTATCTTTCTTTGATGTATTCTTCAATGTATTAGACCTATCCTTTCCTTTGTTTAATGGATTCTTCAACACTTTTACTGTATTAGATCTTACCTCATGTTTCTTTAATGTATTCTTCTATAATGTAATGTATTTCTTTATTATACCTTATCTTTCTTTGATGTATACTTTTAGAGCTTCTTTAATTCATTTCTTTAATGTATTAGACCCGTAGCCTTCTGTACCTAATTACGCGCTTATCTAGAATTTAGACAGATCGTGGACCGGCGGCGCGTCGGGTCCTTAATTCTTATCTATTTAACAAGCTCACACGCGGGCTTTGTACACTTGCACAACAAATCGAGATTACTTTCTGTTTTATTAAATAAAAATGTAATAATTTAACCTAATAATGCAATACTAGAATACTCACAGTTATAAATGCCATAGACAAACATGCAAATGCAAGGGCTCTATGAAGCATAGATGTAACTGACAATTAACTAAGTTCATCGACCTAATCAGCCGGGATTAAAACCCGGAACTCTGCGCGACCAGTGCTGTATCATGTGTATCTTTTATATCTTTACTCTTTTTTAATCCTCTTTTCTACTATTTCCTAGTTTAGCTTGGTTATGACCAGGGCGGCAAGGGTTTCTTAGGGTGTGCGTCGGAAATCAAGTTGATAATTAAGTTTTACTGTTATTATTGACTTAGGATCTAC
The DNA here is from genome assembly GCA_018248815.1 of Croniades pieria auraria. Classification (NCBI taxonomy): domain Eukaryota; kingdom Metazoa; phylum Arthropoda; class Insecta; order Lepidoptera; family Hesperiidae; genus Croniades; species Croniades pieria. The sequence continues at coordinate 8,379 of DWJK01001938.1, forward strand.
CCTCTGTGTAAACGCAGGGTTGGGCGAACAGATAACGCCTTTTACTGCCCCTGTAAAATGAATATATGGTTACCTGTAAAATATTGTGTCAGGCACGTAATTATGTTTATCGCGGACCGACAGACAAACATTATAATTAACATGAATATCTTAGGCCATCTCACACACGCGGCAATTTGATCACAAGGCAGGCAAAGCCTCTACTGTGGGATCAACTGATAAACTGGGTATAACACATAATTTTCAGAGCTTTATAGAATGGTTTAAAATCTATTTTTCAAGTTCAGATCTATTCACAATTTTGTTATCTCTATAGTCCATAATAATGTCTTAACGTTAGTTAGCATCACGCTTTTTCAGAATGTGTAAATACTTAAAAGCTAAAACAGTGCAAATGTATTAAAACTATCAAGTGTAAGTTCTTAGTACACGCGCCGCGCCCCGCGTATACCTACACGAGTACGTAGATGCCGTAACGGGGCTTTAATATAAAATTTTCCCAACTTCTGAGAGGAAAAAAAACTTATAAGCGCGCCTATTACCCTTCTTGTTATTCTGTTTTGTTATGTAACTCCGCTTGATATAGTTGTTGTAGTGCACCGTGAACAACGTTGATTCTTTTTTCTCGACTGAGAACCTCGACGGTGAGTTGCAAGAAAATAATGGAGCCGTAATTTAGGGAAGCGGCGGCAACTTCCGGACATTTTTATTTGAATATTTAAATAAAATACCTTTCAAATTGACGATAATAGCAGTCAGTGTAGCGTGAACAGATAGCTTGGCGGTACCTACGCGTGATGACTTAACGTTTGAATACAAGAGCCCCGAATCCGTCCATGTCTTTTTAACATATAATAAGTTAAAACATTAAAATAATGTTTAAGTACGAATGTAGGTCCCCGAGCTAACTAAATCTTAACTATTTTGACCAAATAGGTCGAATGCTGGCTGATGAGAGTCTAGATTTTTCTGAAACCGGAACGAATGTACGAGGAAAATGATAAATATTAAAATATACAAACTATTTTCTAAAATGAAATATCTTTTAAATACTTCTATATCAATTTTGAAAACCTGTCTAACCGCAACTGACTCGCTTATATGAATTAAAATTCATTTTCATCTCTCATAACCTAAAATTCAGTACCGTAACTTACAGATTAAAAGAAAACCCGTTGAAAATTAAAATACACAGTGCAGAACGTTTCCGAATAAAACGATTGTTACCAACAGACGGATAGATTTACGGGCTAACTGAACGAAATGGCAGGAACGGTTTCATTTTTAGCGTTTGCTACGAAACTCTAAAAAATACGTAATCATCTTAAAATAGAAAACAGTGAATTATTATTAAGATAGTCACTCAAGCATCGTTAAAGGTTATGGGTTTAGTTAATCAAAAATCTATATATTATAATTTGTGAGCAAACCCCTATGATTCTTATCTTAATTTGTTCCAAATTTGTCACTCATAACTAGCCATTAACTGTTCGTCTGTTCGTAAATTCTTGGTTTCTTAGTGTAGTAAAAATTTTAATTATATTAAGTAGCAATTTCTCTATGTTAATGTCAAATACAGGTATCGAGGGAGAGCAACACTCTGGCTGATGAGACAAAACTCACCGAAACTGGCATCCCTATATGAAGACAGCTTGTAAAAATAAGAAAAAAGTTAAGAATGCGTATATGAATAATAATAATAAATTTCTTAAAAGTTATTCAACGTTTCTATGTAACATACTAAATAGGTTTCTTCCTGAAGCTATACTTCGCATGTCGCCCTGAGGCAATTTAAAAACAGCTTACAATTTTATCACGGCACCTAAATCAAACGATCCCTCAGGGATAGCATAAAATATATAATGCCAACATATAAAACGAAGTTTCCATTCTCTAAGCATTCCCGACTTATTTTGTAAAATAGACAATTTGCAAAACACATTGTGAAACAAGATGTCAAAATTCGCTATTTATTTTGCGAATCTTTCTCAATATATAAAACACTGATATATTATATTTTTTGTATATTAAAATTATGTATACACGTACGTATAACTGGTTTATTTAAGAAAATAATCCCATAAATAATAACAAATTAATTCACCCAGGGATGGTCTTTGTCCAGCAGTGGACTTAAACAGGCTGATGATAATTGATTGAGACGAATGAAAATCAACTGCGCATTGAACAGACAGTGTAATATTATGTATATCAAAAATATTTTATTATCTGCATTACACACTTTTGAAATCAAATAGATGAACTGCTGCATGGGATCATTGCAATGTAATACATAAAACATCCTGCTTATCTCCTTCAATACTAAAAATAAATTGAGGATGAATACAATGGCGGCACGACCCAGCGATACTCAGCGGAAAAGAAAAAACTCCGATAGCAAAGAGGCATGAACTGCTCAATCAATAAGTAGAGTAAGGAGCCTTTAAGATATATCTCGAAAAGATTGTCATTTGTGCTCCAACTTGGAAAGTGATACGAACTTCTCTTATACTTACCGAGTGGAGTGGAAGTAATTTCTTACAAGTTCTCTGTTTATTGCAAGTGTCACGCTTCTATTCATTTTCATTATGTTTATTGTTTACGAGTGGGCAGCTGTTCATCTGGTTCCGATCATAAAAACAGAATTGGAAACGAAATAAAAGCTGTATTTTCGCGTGTTTTACTCGTTACCTATAGGAATGGGTCGAAAACAAAAGAATTGTATCTGTTATAAATATTTTAATTACATATCTATACAAACATCAGCAATACTAGAAGTAAAACTACACAATAATTTACAGTCTTTCAAATTAATACTCGTAAAAATTTCTCTCAAACAAAATACATACAATAAATACGAAGAAGCAATTCGTATCGAAATGCACAATTTGGTATCATTATTGTACAAAAGTTACGTAACTATTAAAAACTATGAGGTTTATTTACATCAGAATTACAATGTTCATTCGTTTACAACTAAGCGAGACATGAATGATTCCTTACGTTACGAAATGAGATCGTTCGTTATGTTTCACTACGGCCTCCTAAACTAGGTACGTTTGAACAGTGTGATGCAGAACCACAGACTGCGGCTGATTATGGCGGCCTTGGAAATCGGTAGATGAGTAATCCGAATCTATTGTGGAATATATGTGTTCAGATAGGGGTCGATCACAGGGCGAGCGCTCGGCTGAGTTAGCTGACTTGCCGCAGAGCGTCTGACAGGTGCTATTCAGCACTGATGCATCCATTGTGTACGTATTTGAATGCCGCCCATAGTTTAGCCTCTTTAACTTCTGACCACGTCGTTTTGAAGACGGCATCGCATAACGTAATCTCTCCCAAAAACGTTTCTCTTTCCACGTTATCTCCAAACCCGTTTTGATATACGACTTCAACTCCGCGTCTCGAGGAACGAGCCCTACCGTGACTATTATTAATTTATGTGGGTTCTTTCGTAATGCTTTCTGTAAAGCTTGTCGGAATTCTATCTGAGACCACTCGGTCAAGATAAAATTCTTTGTCATAACTACTATAATACGCCTCGAGGCTTCTGTAGCCTCGACCACCAAGTCGGGGAATTGGGCGTAGGTTGCCTCAAATTGTGGAACGTCCCTATAATGCAAACAAAGATGATACGAAGGATAACCATTTTCGAGCTCCCGCGCGAATGATTCTATTACGAACTCCTCGTCTTTAGGACTATAACAAATATAAGCGTCATAAAGCTTATCAGCGTCGTTAAAGGCGCCCGCTAAAGGAGATAGCTTAATGCCGCAATTCGAATACAGCCACATTCTGCAAGCGTATCTAAATGTGAACACTAAGGCTAATATTAATAAAATAAGCATGAACCCAGTAAGAACCGAGGCCAGTAACGGTATGTTGTGGGAGACGAAGAACGCACTTATCATGGAGCTATCACTTATTTCGCTACAAACCGTCACATTCAAATTCAATGGCTTCTTCGATGGAGTCACATTTTCATTATAACACCACAAGTTATGGATGTCAACAACTCTTTCGACATTCTGTGACACATAAGTCAAAAATCCTTGTAAATATTTACAACTACAAGACCAATAATTGTTTCCCACGAATAATGTTTGTAACTTTTTGTTATTGTCCAAATGCCAGAGGCCATAATTTACGAGTCTGTTCCCATCCAAGCGTAAAACTTCCAAACTGCTCAAATAAGAAAAAGTTGCATTCGAAATGAATTCGATGGCATTGTTTTGGAGGTACAATTCTTTTAAGTTGCTTAATTTAGAAAATTCGAGTCCGCGAAGTTGTGTCAGTTTGTTAGAGTCTAAGTGCAATATTCTCAATTCATTGAGCTCATTAAATGTATAATTATGGATATAGACAATGTTACTTGAATTTAAATATATGACCGAAGCTTTTAACAAAGAATCGAAAACAGTATGATTGAGCTCAGTATACACATTGCCGTCCAAATAAATATGCGTGGCGTTGATTGGAAAATCCTGTGGTAAAGCGTATAATTGGTTAACGGAACAATCAACAACATTCGTAGTTTTCGTCGAGTCATGATAACAAGAACAATTATTTGGACAAACCGTTTTGCAATTACAAAAATTAAAATCGCAACAATTACAATCAATAGGACAATAACTGTCATATTTACATAAGAAATCTTTAATGTGTAACGAGCTCACTGGCAAATATTTAACCCCACGTACGTATGATTCTTTGCATATAACATTTTCTAAATCCATCACTCTAGGATAGTCTCTGGTAGTAACAGAATTAATAAGTAGGATCCATTTCATTGTACAGTCGCAACGAAATGGATTTCCACTGATGTAGAACTCAGGCAATGATCGGTTGTCGGATACTCGCGAAATGCGTAAACTACTCATATCCATTGTTTCGATTTCGTTTGAATACATATCAACACGAGTCAAATTATTTTTTTCCAGGAATGTATCTGAATCTATACTTGCTATAAAATTGTTATTTATAAATAGCAGCTCCACACTATTAGGTATAGATATTGATGATAGTGAAACTATACGGTTATGACTCGCGTCCAACGTTTTTACGTGCAGCTCCTTTTGAATTTTATAGTAATTACCAAGAATCTCGATAAAATTAGCATGAATGTCCAGCCATTTCAAACTTCCCGGTATAAAAGCGTAATCAAACCATACCAAATGATTTTCAGATAAATTTAACCACAGCAACTTTGTCAATGACACAAATACGCCGTTTATATCAGAAACGAAGTTACCATCTAATCGAACGGCTTCTAATTGTACGTTCTTTTGAAAGGTTTCCGTTTCTATTGATTGTATTTTATTTTTCGCCAAATTGAGTACTTGTAGGCTAGGCAAACCCCAGAACATTCCCGCTGTAAGATTACCAATTTGATTATCAATTAAACGCAATCCCGTCAACTGCGATAAATTCTGAAACGAGTTGTTCGATATTTCCGTTAATAAATTTTCTCCCAAATCTAACGACTTTAAAAATGGTAATTGCAAAATAGCTTCCGATGTTTTAGTTAATTTATTAACACTTAAATCTAACTCTTTTAAATCTGAACAATTTCTAAACGCATTTTCACCGATATAAGATAAAAGATTGTTGTTTAAATTAAGTTTATTTAAAATGAACAAACCATTAAAAACATGATCTTCAACAGTACGAAGTTTATTTTGGCCCAAATTCAAAGTGTGCAAATTAAAAAGTGGTGAAAATGCGTTATCTTCCACAAAGCCTATAGAATTATTATTCAAGTTGAGTATCTGTAGAAAGAACAAGTCCTTAAACATGTTTCGTGCGACCCTTGTGAGTGCGTTGTGCGACAAGTCGAGCACAATTAATCTTATTAAACCACCGAACGTTTCATCTTCTATGTGGTCGCTCCTCAATTTATTCGCTGATAGATCTAAAACGAGTAATTGTTCCAGCCTATTAAATATTCTCTTCGGCAATATTTCCAACTCATTATATCGCATGTATATTTCACGTATCTCTCTTGTATTGTGAAATAAACCTTCAGGTAGATAATTTATTGCATTTTCCGATAGATTTACAACTTTAAGCGACAATAAGTCACTGAATACTTCGCCTGGCAGCTCGCTTATTTTATTGTTTTGCAGAAACAGTTGTGTTAACCTCAGCAAATGTAATATTTCGGAGTCAGCAGGCAGGGACATGATATCGTTGTGGCTTAAATCTATCGTTTGCAGTGTAGATCCACATTTATGTCCAAAACCGAGTTCGTCGACAAATTTTATTTTGTTTCGAGTCAAGTTGAGTGATATTATGTTTTCCAATGCACAAAACAAATCCGATGGTATTTTACGTATGTTGTTAAATGCCAAATCGAGTGTATGCAAATCTCTCAGTCCATTAAAAGCTCCAAGGGACAGCTCAAGTTCCTTATTGTGGCCCCATTCGTTATTCATGGAGCGCAACTTCAAAGTCTTCAAGCCTCGTAAACCCTCGAACACGTTGCCGGGTAGCCGAAGTAACTTACAGTTATTTATAGCGATCTCCGCCAAACCTTGCATTCTTCCGAAGTGATGGTCTCTGAGCGTGCTCTCGAGGAGGTGCGGACCGCAGCGGATCAAGAGCCGCTCCGCGCCGTCCGAGTGCATCGAACCGACCACATCCCTGTCCGACGACAGAGTCCGTACATTGCACTCCACCGCACCGTTTTCACCGGACGCACGGAAACAAGCATCTGCAGCGTCAGGCGCTTCCGTAAGCGCCGCGCCCATCACTAAACAAAAGAATATCACGTTAATTATTATCATTTTAAACTGCACCGCGTCCATATCATTTTCACTCGTCAACTCGTTTCGATGAATGAAAGTGTAGTTCGTGCGTCGCGTGCAATCATATTAGAGTTCGGGGCGCGAGTAATATGCGGACACGATTCGATAACAATGATTATGAGCGTGGTAAATAGAGCAGCGTACAGAGCGAGCCAAGGCACGGAACGCGATCCCCCCGCGGCGGCGAGGCCGCGACTGCCGCTTACAATGAAATGCCATGAATGCGCGGCGGCTTGAAGGGAACACACCGCACCATCGCATTTCTATTGCCGCATACTAAGTAACCCTCCTAGTTTTCGACTTCGTAAAAAACGGAAACCGTTACGTAATTTTTATTCAATTAATGTAATTAGATAAGCTGAGGCTGAACTCTTTTGGAAATTAAAATACTCAATTAATTTCCCGGGTGAAGTTTATACATATATTAGAAACAATAAATTACAACTTAATTCTCTTATATTGATATCTTGTAA